>WAAG01043573.1:77242-102700 GCA_013390105.1 Tichodroma muraria | reverse complement strand
GGTGGAAGGGACCTCGGGATGTGTCTGATCCAAACCCCTGCTAATGCTGGCTTACCCAGAGCAGGTTGCACAAAGATGCTTTTTAAAAAGATCTTCCCATAGTAAAGATACTCTTGGACATTTTGGGTGTCATTAAGACACAGAGCACACCTGACTCCATTCAGGCTATTCCAGACCCTCTACCCGTTCAGAACTCGGGGTTCTGCTCCCTTGTCCTGCAGGGGAAGCAGAAGTTCACAGCATTGGGATTTGTAGCACATCCATCCTCTTGTTCCAAAAGCATCACTACTTAATGCTTAGAGCTGAAGGGCCACATTTCATACTTCTGAACAGTATAAGGCTTATTTTTCATAACTGAGTCACTTGGACTCTGTACCCCGGAAGGCAACAGTAAATATCACCACTGGCCATTTCCTAATGAACATAAAGTGCTAACAATTTAATCTCTCTTCAAAAATCCCAAAAAAACTTTCCATAAAAACAAAAATTCTCTAAAGAACAGGCTGTCTGGATGAATAGCAATGATTTTTTTCCCTGTTTCTTAAGCTCCTCCCATGTGGTCCATAATCAGCTGTTACTGAGTTCACAACCCTCCTGAGTTGTGATGAAGGGCAATAGCTTGAGATCATGGAACTGGGATAACCCTGACTGAGGATCAGCTGGATATCTGGTGACCAGACACTTCTGGGTTTTAACATGGGCTCAGTAAAAGCTATTTTCAGCCTAAATGATCTTTGATACTGAAACTAGAGTTAACCTGGATGGTGAGCAGAGGAGATCATCTGCTCTGAGAAATAAACCAAGAGAGAAGGGGGTGGGAGAAGAGTGGGAAGATAACAAAGGAGAGGGACTCTTTAGGGAGAGGAATTAATTTGGAAACATGCAGTGATGGAAAAAGGAATACAGGAAAAACTAATGTTGCATCTCCCCATCACTCCCTCTCGGGTCCCCATCCCCGCTCAGCTGCCAGCCACATTTGTCATTTGTCAGCCTTCTTAGATGGGGCTAAGCAGCAAAAGCTGTCTCAAAGCAGCTCCTCTCACCTTTACTACTGTCAATTCTAATAATTTTTAGTCAGTTTGGTCTGGTTGTTAATAAGGACTTGATTCTAATTTCACCATGTGCAGCATTAACTTGTTAACAAGCTGCTCCAGGAGATCTTTATAGGACAGTGGAAACCAGGGAGAGGAAATAATTACAGCATGTCCACCTATGGTAGTCTGCTTCAGGGCAGTATAAATAGATCTGTAAGTGTTTGTTCGCTTAAAAGTTCAGCCCAACTGCTTTCTCAATTGCCAGCAGCAGGATTAATGGATACATTTTTTTTCTTAAAAAACGAGGGCAGAGATCATCTACTAAATATCACCCTTCCTTCCATCTAGACTCCAAGTAGTATTTTAAAACTTACAGAGTTTTTACCAAAACCAGATGTTGGGTGTATAAAAGTACAGGCAGTTTTTCAAAGATGTTCTATTTGTTTGGAAAGGGAAGGACAATTAGATCAGAAAACTCAATTCAACTTCTGAACAGAGGAACTTAATGGGGAAAAAAGAGAAGGAATTTACATGTCATTCACTTGGTGCATCCTAAAAGCTCTGGACTGGTACATGCAAAGAGTAACTCCCTTTGGACCAGCACCACAGGCTTTGAGAAAGCAGTTGCTAAAGTGTCTGAAAGCACCCTGTTTCTTGTCCTCTGCTCTCTGAAGAGCAGAGGGAGCACAGCACAACACCCAGATGGGGTGGAACGGAGGTCCCACCAGGTTGTGGGGACATTGATCTGTGAGCTGGGCAGTGGGACACTTGAATCCAGTTTGAGCATCCCAGAAATAAACTACCTGACTCAAAGAAGGTTTGGAAACCTCTCCTCAGGCCCAGCACACCTTGGTGCAGGAGGAAGAAGAGTGTGGGTGACCTGGACCTCTGTCCGGGAGCAGCACTCCCACAGCTCCATCTACTCATGGCTGGAACCCAAAGACCTGCCAACATCCATTTTTCTCTGCACCAAATTGTTTAAATAAACTTCCCCAGTGTGGGCTCGAAGCAATGCAATGAACACCACTTGTGTGGCTCCTTGGGAGCTCAGCTAATGGGCTGCCTGGAAGGACTTTCTAGGCAAATGTGCTGCCTCTGGCCTCCCCCACTGAAACCTCACTTTGCACTCCATAACAGCCCGTCAGTGCAACACCCTGCTTCTGCCTGCTGTTCAAGCTGCAGGTACCACATTTAACCAAACAATAGCTAAGAAACAAAAGACATTTTAAGTGACTTGTGGTGCCTGCTGAGCACCAGCTGCCCTTTTTGTGTTCTACTGTGTCTTCAGTCCCAATGCTCCATGCTCAAGTCTCCTGTGTCCCATTCAGCTGCAAAAGTCCAAAGCTACAGTGAGAGGAACAATCTAATTTGGTAGGGAAATAAAACAGTTGATGACTCATAAAAGCAAAAGGGACAGATATTTGAAAAGGAAAATAGCAGAACAGATTCAGATGTAATTGTGAGTCCTACCACTGGAGTACCTGGAGAAGTGGAGAGTTCTGCCACGTTCTTCCACTTGAGCCCCCAGCCAGCTTCAGTGGAGCCAGGACTCAAACCTGTGGTTCCAGATAGCTTTAGTATCTGAATTAAAGCTTTGGATCTGAATTAAACCACTTTTCTGCACGCTTGGGGATGTGGTGGCAATGTGTCAGGCTTGGCTGCTTCTGGCTGCCCTGGAGCATCTGAAGGAACATGAGTGACAGCCCAAAGCAGTGGGACAGAGCTGTGTGCAGCCACAGGAGCTGGGGCTCTGCTGGAGTCTGAGATAGCCTGAGGGAGAAGGAGATGTTGAAGGTTTCCCATGGGGGGCTGATGCCAAAATTAACTGATCAAATTTTGAAGGTGGCAACAGCAACACAAGACCCTGGGCAGCACAGGGAGCATGAACACAGGCTCTAGGAGAGGAGGATGAGAGGCTGAGACCATTCACCTGAACACCCACCTTCCCCTCTGGAGGGGCAGCAGGTGGAGTCAGTGGCTGCTCTTCAGGGGAAGAAGGACCCCAGACTGGCTCAGACACCCCTGTGATGGGGAGGGGTGGGGTATCATCCCTGGCACTGATGGGACCCCCTCATAGCCCAGCTGTAGCACCTGAGGCTGTCACCTCTGTGCTCCCTTCTCTCTCCCCAAGGCAGCATAACGAGGCCAGTGGAAATCTGAAGAAGAGAGATTTCCTTTACTCAAGGTTTCCTATTCAAAGCTACAGCTATTGACAGATTTTTTCTATTCCTACGCTTGGCGGAAGCTGATAGTATTTATTAAGCTGATCTCAGGCACCAGAGCTGGATCCTGACTCTTGATACGCAGGCAATCATCAGAGCCTGTTGTGTTTGCATGAATGTACTAATCCAGCCTCTGCTTCCTGAATGCATAAAGCGATGTATAGGACCACTCAGCTCTCAGAGGCTTGGAGATAGCTGCAGAGGGCGAGACAATGTTTTTAATATGGAGAACTCCAAGGCAAGCTATTTTGGTACCTCAGGATCATTAACATTTTTGAATGTCTGAGAAGCTGCTAACATTTATAAGACATTACAACCAAGATTCATTCTCCCAAATGGAGAAAGAGCTCCTATTTTCCACATACACTCTAGATATTGATAATTTTCTCATTTTCTGATATGACAGGGCTTGGGGATTTTTTCCCCACTGAGACAAGATGACTGACAGATGGAGATAAGAATTTCTCATAAAGAGAAGCAATGCATTTTTACATAGCTGAGGCTGGAAGAAAGCAATAATTGTCCTAATACATAGGCACAGCCCTCCAGAAGGGCTGATTATTTACTTCAAGAGTCAGTCATCACTGACCAGAATGCCAGGCATGTCTTTCCAGGGCAAGATGGGGGCTGAGATCAGTGCAAACAAACCCTCACCCCTCTGCCCACCTGCTGTACTGCTGTTGGGTGGTGAAGGCTGCTCTTGGGTGGTGATGCTAGCCTGGGATACCCCGACCACCTCTGTCGTGGTGAGCCCCAGCCACTGTGACAGACCCAAGTGTCACTGTGACACTTGGCACAGGCTTAGTTCAGTTTTAGGGTCATTCTCAGCAAATGCTGGGGTGCTTGGAAAGCCCAGGGAACTTGGGGCAGGAGTTAGAGCTGCCACTGCAGAGGCCATCTGGAATCTGCCTTAAAAAAAATGACAGCAAAAACCACCAAAGCCCCCTCAAAACAACAACAATAATAAAAAGAAAAATTAAAACAAACAAACAACCCCCCCAGAAGAAAGCCAGAGAAACTGCCTCCAACTCTTGGGCCAGGGCAAAGCCTTGGAGCAGCAGGAGAGCAGGAGTGCCCATTCTCAGCATCACCACCACTTCTGGCCCCCTAGAGCAGCTGAGCAGTTTTGCTGCAGTGATTCTCTGGAACCGTCTGGCTTTTCACATGCTAGACCATATCTTGCAGGGTGTAGCTGTTGTGCTAGTACACACAAGCCAAAATTTACACCCCTTTACCTGCTTTCCTCCCAGCCTCCTCTTCCAGCTGTTCTCCCCTCTCACTATCTGTATATTCTGTTCTTCTCTGCTGTTCCTAATGGCTTCTGGCTATGCCAAGTCCCCTCCTACTCAGCTCTCATTAAACCTCAGAACCTGGGCAGAGCTTTTCTGCATTGATCTCCCAGCCAGCTTTTGTCTCTGACATCTAGGTTCTCTTTGTTTGTGCTTTCCTTTCTGGATCTGGGGATTGTTCTGCTTCAGTTGATGCATGGATCCAGGCCCTGATATTTTGTTGAACTCCATGGGGTCTCTTCCTGCTTGGCAGGTGTGGTGGCAGGTACGACTGCTCCCAGCACCAGCAGCACCCACTGCTGTGTTGCAAAGGCCTTGAGAGGCTGATGTGTATCTCAAGCACTAGGAAGCTTATCCTGTGCTAGATGTTGGCTTGTTATCCCTGGCAGATACCAGCTCCAGAGAGACATTTTCCATGGCGTCCCTGCCCAGGAATAGATCCTGACTTCATCTAGCAGAGGAACTGATTGTACAGGATTGTGCTTCTCACTGGAGGATGGCACGGCCAGAGCGAATGGCATGGGGTCACCACTGCATGTTTTGTTCTCCTGATGCCTCAGATCAGTATCTAGATAAATAGTTTGGGATCTGAGCAGCCCCTGCCAGCAGCAGGCCGTGGAGGCCCCCTGGAGTATGACAGGTTCTGGGATATGTGCACCAAGCAGATCTTTTCCTTGGAAAACTAAATGGTATTGGCTATTTATAAACCTCGGCTTTGAGCAAGGCAAGGCCAGTAGGAAAAAATGCCACCATGGGTGAGTGAGGGTGCTTAGTGAGGAGTAGGGCAGCCCTGAATTATAGGGCAGCAGTGAGCAAGTGGCCTTGCCTTTTCTTTTTTGCCTCCTACTGATTTAATCTGGAAGCATTTCAGTGGGCACTTTGTCCTGCTGTATGGTGATAAAACCCTGCACGCAGTAACTGAGATCTGCTGTCTGGCATCACAGCAATAAAAGAAACAAAATAGAGGTGAGTCAGGCTGGTTTTCACTTGGAAAAACATCAGTTATCCTTATTACTCACCAGCTCTCCTCTGGGGTACTCTGCTGGCCACCATTGAGGCTGCAGTTGTAGAGAGGCTGTATTTTGGTCAGGTCTTCATAAAAAAAGGTTCTCCCTGAACCTTTTTGGAGGGTTGGTGGTTGCATATCCACATCAAGAGGACCATGACTATAAGCAGCCTTCTTGCAGAGCAAAAGCCTTTTAGGAGCTGAACCCAGTGGAACCACAAGGCTGAAGAAGCAACACAGCACGGGGAGGCCACAGCCCATGGTGGGACAGACAATCCTGAGGCACAGGTTTTCATCTGGGGGCAAAAAACAGAGGAGGGAGCCTGAAACAGGGCCATCCTGGCCCTGAGGCTGGATGAGGTACCCATGGGCTCCTCATCACCACAGCCCTGATGCATCTAAAACACACACAAGCGGCCAATTTGATTCCTGCTATTAAGATTTGTATTTATTAATTTGTAGCACGCTTGCTTTCTTTTGGCACCATTTTTCTCTGCAAGCGAAAAATTTCCCCTGAATCACTGCATGTTATTTCCACTTGTCATGATAAAGGTTAATGAAATACCAGTAACTGCATCACAAATCCAGCTCCATATATATCCAGGATTTTATATGGCAAGTTATACTGCACAGCCCGTTCTTAGAAAAGGCTGTGATTAAAAAAAACAAAACTGTCAGAGGTCAAGAAATTCATAGTTAGAGCAGCATAGCCTCTGTCCTTCACTCCTCACATCTTGCCTGCAGGACAAGGAATAAAAAACCTCCTGGAACTGACACAAACAAGTGTGGGACGAGATTTCCTTCAACACACAAGATTTTCTGTAGGACTGCAGTATTTAAACAACATTTTAGTTTACAATTGTTGCCTGCATCTGGATAATGGTTACTTGGATATTTGTACACTACGTAAATACACAATGTAAATATATTGTAAATACACAAATACCATAGAATCAGAGTATCTTGAGTTGGAAAAGACCATTGAGTCCTATAAATATATATAGAATTTAGAAGCAACATGATGCTATAATTGACATATATCTGTCTTCGAAGAGATTTGCACCAGAGGCACAAGGAGCATTTGACATTCTTGCTGCAAAGAGGTTCTCATGCCCCAAATGTGGAACCACCAGGACTGGCTGAAGGACAGACACTCCGTGCCCAGGGACTGGGGAGCTGAGACCAATTTTTCTGCTGCAAACACCCCTTCAAGATCCGCTGGCACAGCCTCACTCCCCCAGTTAAACACTTGGAGACACAGAAGATGCCCCTGTCCAGCAGCAGTTAGGGCATGTGAGGTTTCAGGAAGGAAGGGAGGAGCTGCTTTGTTTTCTTCCTAGGGAAGGCCAGCAATGGGATCGGGAACTGCCATCTGGGATGAGTCAGGAGATTGGCATGGGGTGGTTTGCATTAATACCGGCTTGAACACGTGCCAGAGAGGATTTCCAAAATTCACAGCCAGTTATTTCTTGTCACAGAATTGAGATCCTATAGCCTGTTTTTCCACTCTGAATCATGCGATCAAAAGCCTGCAGAAATTATTCTGAGGTTGGTTTGTTTGTTCTGTAAATATGTATTTAAAATCTTGAATACAGATGACTAAGTTTGAAGGAAAAAAACACAACAAAACAAAAACTTCTAACAGAGCAAACCCTCTCACAGAGAATCTTATCCCTCCTTGGAGGTGGATTAAAAAGCATTGTTATGAAATCCCGGTGCAGATTTTATTATGGGCTAAATCAAAATGCTTTGGAGTTTTTTGGAATTCAGATCTGAAGTTCAGTGTTTCAGCCCATATGCTCCATATAAAAGTAAGATAAATGAAAGGATGTACTTTTACTTCCTTTTGATGTGCAAAGATTCAGATGAAATGCTTACTTTCCAATTTGCTTTTCCAGTAGAAATTCACTAGAGATCTTATCAACATGAAATACCCTGTGAAGCCCGAGGAGCTCCTGAAATGATGGATGACATCAAGAGCCAAAAGAATATGTACAAAGCATCTGCAGAAAGAGATCCTTAATCACTCTGTGAAGCCTGTTGATTTATTGCCAACTACTTAACTTAAAGCTTGTGTTGTCATATATCTAACTTTAAAGTTTAATGAACCAGTTGGAGAAAGGAAATCTCTGTTAAAAAATTCAGTCCTGTCCCTTCAGCTGCAGTTTGAGCAATAACACACTTCATTGGATGCTCTCAGCAAGTCCCTCATTAAAACAGTAGCACCAGATGAGATCTAATTTTCCTAATATTTGTAGACTACAATGCAAGAGGGAAATATTTGAGATTTTCTGTATTCCTGAAGAACTGGTTTAAGAAACCAAAACAACAAAACAGTGAAAGCTGTTCCCTAGGTTATATGCTAGACCTCTTTCATTTACAAATATTTTACTACTGAAATTATATATCAATATTATTTTTAGTTTTTGTTTGTTTTTTTTTTAAATTGCCCACTAGATGGCTGTAATTGTTATGGCCATGCTTAATTTTTGGTATCAGATTCCTATCCTTAAAAAAATGTGTTCTTCCTTTCTGTTATTCTTCAGCATATGCTCTCACTCTCCAAGGAAGTGTTTGCAATTATGGGATCCTCACCTTGGAAATTTCAGCTGTTTATAGGAAATTTAGGTGTTCAAAATGGCCACTGCAATGGGCTTGTATAACATCTAAGGCACCAAAATCCGCCACCATTTTGAAGGATAAAGTGGGAATTCATTTTTCATTATTGAAAGAATTAGTTTGTTTTCTGCTGTTATAAGGATTGATCAAAGACTTGGAGGCCTTTGGAAAGAGTTTCCAATAGTGTGACATTTCATGCAAGCAGCTTGTGATTACTGTTGGAGCACAAACACACTGTAAATCTGATGGAGGAGAACCCAGAAGGCAGGATTGAGCATCTCCCATGTCCTAGATTCAGCAGAGGAGCTGATGTGCAAAAGAAGCAGGATCTTCAGGAAGGAAAGCTCCAACGATGTATCACAGGAAATACAATTTCCCTGCTGTTTGCACGGGCTCTAGTCCAGGAGCAGCAGTGTGTCTGGGTAGTGGATTTGCAAAGTGTTTGCTGGCTGTGGTTCCTCCTGCAGTTTTCCAGAAGATCCACCCAACGGGAATAGGCTCAGGTGCAGAGGGAGACTTTCCCCATTCAGCCAGCGAGCAGGGCACCGATGCTTCCTCTGAACAGAAATGCCTGAATATAAACATCTACATATCTTTGGCAGCTCTTGACTACAAGAGATGAAAAGGGAACTGCCTATCTTCTATTTTAAGCCAAACACAGGTTTTAAGCAGCATGCAGAGACATTTGTGGGAATTCTCTAAGCATGAGCCAGTACAGAGTCACGAAGGCATCACTGCAGACCCTCGAGTGCGGTGCATGGTCCTGCCAGCAGCACATGAATCTGCCCTTAATGGGAATTACTTCATTTCCATTGAGGAGTTCACCCACCAGTTCAGCACTGCACCAAAGGGGTTATCAGGGGCCACCAGGTTTTGTAAGTGCAACTTCATTTACTGTCTTTGAAAGAGGGTTTATTCATTTGGAGTGAGAGCAGCTCGGTCGGGGCAGTGCCTGTGGCTCACCTAAAAACACCCCCCAGCACAGCACTGAGTTCTGTGGATCATCTGGAAGAGAAGAGAGAGCACCTCTGGCAAAGGCAGTGCTGTGATAAGATTTGATTCAGAGAAGTTCAGGACTGCTGTAGTGCACTGGTTTAATACCAGTCAAGCGGATAATTTCACATATTGCTCGCTCTTCCAAAAATACCTCGCTGAGGTGCTCGGAGGGCCCAGCTGCAGTCAGACCAGAGCATCCCCCTGCTCTGCCTGAATTTCTTCCTAATTCAGTAGAACTGAGCACTCATTTTCTGTGTAGGCACAAGTAGATTCATGCCAGCACGAGTCCCAGGTGCTGTGGGTCTGTCAGCCGTAGGTTGGGCACGGTCCCTGCCCTTCTGGATCAGCTCCAGGCATTGTCCCCAGCCCTACCTTGACCCAGCTGTCTTATCAGGAGGGTGTGGGGTCTGGTTTGCCTTCAGTCTTTTTCCTGGCACATGCAAATCCAGGCTACCTGGATATTTAAATCAAGTTCATTGTCATGCTAGCTGAACACCTTATAAAGGGATATTAATCAAGAAAGAATTATGAGCCTTCAAATTCCCCCAAGTTGTAAGTAAGGACAAAGTGCTCAAGTAAAACATCCCTCATTCTAAATGAGTCCTTCCTTCTAAGTCTTCTGCATCCACAAAACAGGGTAAACACTGAGACAAATGGATGAAAAAGTTACGTACTCCTCAGGAAGATGAACATCTGTTTTACCCTCTCTTCCAATTCCCTTCAAAGCAATTCATGCCATTATCCTGTGAAACAATCTGAATAAGTCCCTGGAATTCAAGACATTTCTTTGAGATCCTCTGACTCGCTGACTTTTCTGTCTTTCTGTGTCCAGAGTGAATCTTGCTGAACAAGTTGAACCAAAATGGTCTTCTTGAAAATATTCTGCAAATAGATCAATGCCACATCCTGTGTCAAACACCCTCCCTGGACCTCATTGAATAAATGGATGTCTTTGCTATGAAATTATAAACCAGAATTTCATGTGGCAATATACCCATATAGATTTGAGATAATTTAGCTTTCAGCAGAGTTTTTAGCATTGCAATAAGAGTAGTATAAATAGCCACAGTCTCTGAGCATTGCAAAGGACAGGGATTAAGGTCAGCAGTCACATTGCAGTGGGTGGCCTTTGAAGACTGTCTGGAGTGGACTGCAGAAGGTGCAGGGTACCTGAGGCTCCCGTTCAGCTGTGATGGGGTTGTGGATGCGTTGTATTTCTTGATAATCACTCTGGAGGGATTTGAACAAGAAACAGATGTGCAGCCTTCAAGATACTTTTGAATAGCAGAAGTTGTCTTGCAGAGAGGAGAAGCTGGTTCAAGACCATGGCACCTACTCCTGCATGGAGCAAAGTTCCCTCCTTGCTCTGTGTTGTCCTGGTGGAACACAGCTTCCCACCAACTCACCTGCTCAAAGGAAACCCCATACCACAGGTAAACGAGTCACCCCTGAGATACCAGCACTGGAGAGAAATAGAGCAAGAGGTTATATATAACCTCTGCAATAGGTGCTCCTCACCTCATGTGATTCACCCCAAGAAGATGCTTGGATATTGGATATTTTTAAAGCTGTCAGAGGGCAGGTTAAATTAGGTACAAAGAAGATATTCTTCCCAGTGAGGCTGATGATGTTCTGGCATGGATTGCCCAGAGAAGCTGTGGCTGCCCCATCCCTGGAAGTATCCCAGGCCAGCTTGGATGGGGCTTGGAGCAACCTGGTCTGGAGAAAGGTGTCCCTGCCCATGGCAGGGGGTTGGAACTGGATGAGTGTTAAGGTCCTCCCCAGCCCAAGCCATTTTATGAGTCTGTTTAGGAGAGTGACACACAAAAGATGCTGAAATACATTCAGATACCCCAGAGAGTCATCTGAATTGTGCTAGAGATACACAGCTCAGAGTCAGAGCTGCAGGAAACCATGAGGGCTGAGAGCGACCCTGTGGGGTCAGACGGCTGCTCACTTTCTCAGGCTGAGTCGTGCTGGCTCCAGAGCCAGAACCCCCATGGCCAGGGGGAGGGTCTGGACAACATACCTGGCATAGATGGCCTTGGGGTGGGTCACACACTTTCCAGGAAAGGATTCTGTCACCTTCATTAGTCTTATCAGGGAATTGCTCTGGAACATAGCATTTTGCGAGCCTGAACAAAAACACTGGGGAGCGCTCGGTGGCGAATTCTTTCGCGTGCTGCCTTTTTGTTTTGTATGATTTCCAACGTTTCTGGCAAAAACATTTCCTCTGACTGTTTTCCTTCTAGAAACAGCCTTCTTCTAGACAGGGCTACTCTGCCACTATTCAGCTGGGTAGACACAGGGCTATTTAAAACACAGAGCTGGAACATTAGCAAAACACTTGTCTCATTCCAAGACAAGCAGGGAAGGGGAGGGCGCACATCACCGAGTACAACCTTGCTCATCCACGGGAGGTTTGTGCCTGCGTCATGACAATTTGTGCTGAATTTAAGGCTTCTGGGGATGAAGTCTGTGGCAAAATCGACAAGTTCACAGCCTTGAGTATTTATGATTTTTGGCTGCCAGCTCCCAAACACGTTGCAGTCAGCAGTTTAATTATTTACCAGGCTCTGTACAGTACCATTCAAGCAGCAACCATCAAATCTGATGTTTTGATAACGCGAGGGTAATTGGGTAATTTTTTTTTTTTTTTTCTTCCCCTCCCTGCAGCTCCAACCCCCTATTCTGCTGGGAGATGCAGAGTCATAGCTCTGCTGGCTTGGCTTCCTGCCACCTCACTGCTCCTTTAAAACCCCATACCTCCCATTGAAGGAACTCAGTGTCCTGTACACCATGAGGACGTCAATGTTTCTATGGAAACTCTTCCCAAAGATTCTTGCTCCGTGCTGCCGCTGCTGCGTCTTGTATGACTGGCTTTGTACACTGCAATTCATTATCCAGGCTGTGACGAAAAGGGAGCAGCCTTCTGCCTAACACGAAAAAGCATTAAAGGAAAAAAAAAAAAAAAAACCCAAAACACTAACCCCCTCCCCCCGCTCCACCACCTTAATATTAATAAAATAAAGCACTAAAACCAAAGGTGCTAAAGTCGTTTGGCATTTGAGCTATGAATGGAATCTTCTCCCCTATGCTCCTCGCAGTGAAAAATACCCTTCCCTGAATAATTAACTCAGCTGAAGAAGCTTATAAATTCTTCGTCATATCCTTTTTCCTTCTGAGTAGCGAGAAGAAATTTTCCATCCCTCACAATTACAATCCTGATGATGGATGAGTGTCATGTAGGTAACAAATGTGCCTGAGTGGGAACCCTGTGCATGAACTGCGTGGAGAACAGGGGAGGCTCAAACCCAGGCTCAGATTTGCATTTAAATTAATGTATGCATGGGGATGCAGAATTAATAGGTGGAAGGACAATTCACATTAATTTCTCACTTGCCTCAATAACAGGAAATATCTGGGACCAGCAGAGAACTTGGTGACAACATTTACGTACATGTCCCTTACTAATGATGTCCAAAGGTGGCCAGATTACTCACCCCTCTGCAGATGGGCTCCAGGTATTACATACTTGACAGGTAAAACAGTCTAGAGTTTGTTCTCACCTCTGTCACAGATTTGCTGTTATTTTGTATTCAGACATCACTGTTAACTTTGAAAATCTGAATTTCTAGGTGCTGCTCTGAAGGGGCCAGGAACCTGATTTTCTTGACTTCCACTGGATCACTTATGGGCTCTTGGCACCTCAGGCAATCAGATTTCAGGTGTCCCAAAGCATGTACCTCAAACCCAAGGTACTCGACCCGTGACACTTGCAGAAAGACAACTCCTTAACCCAGCAGAACTTTGAGATCTGAAGAAAAACATTACACTCATCTACTATGCTGGGAACCAGCACTGAGTAAAAACCTGAGTAAAGATGAGGATGAGAAGAGACAAGTATTTTATTTTTAAGCCATATGAATTTCTGAGTAGTTCTGCTTTGTCGCTTTCCTAGAAAGGAAGGCAGGGTTGGGAAGATCAGAATTTCAAACTCTGCTCCCTCCCTGATACCACACTAAAAACTCGTATTACCTTTAATTGATATTTCTGAGTGCATCCTCATTGATTTACTCCAGCCGTGCTCTTTATGCAGGGAACATTCTATTCTCAGAACATAATCTAGACCAATATGAACAATATAGATGTTTCCTGATAACATAATTTAGAAAGAGGATATGCAATTACTGCCTGCGCTGAATGCACAGCATCTCTCTGCTTGCCAGAGCACTGCAAACCCATGACCCCTTTTGGAATCCATACAGGGAGAGAAGTCCCAAATCTTTCAATGTGGTTCTCATTTTGCCATTTCCATCTTATTAAATACGCTGGTCCTTGTGCCTTTGATTTTAACTTCCTAAGGATAGCTCATGCTGAAATTATTTAGGAGGCTCTCAGAGGCTCTTAGATGAAATTCAGGGGTCATTCCTGTGGAAATGTGCCTGTTTGTGGGACATGGGACAGTGGCAACTTGGGCACCTGCTGACAAAAAATGGGGAGGGGACCCAGTAAGTTCTCCCTCGGGTAACTTGTTCTTTTGAGAAGTGCAAGAAAGCAGGTTCTTGTTGTTAAGGACTTTCCTTAAATACTTGAAGAGGAGGTTGGAACTCATCTGACCTGCTCCAAAACCAGTTGGCTTAGCTGTGCATAGTCCAATTGCTGTGATTTAAAATGAGTAGTTGGAGTGCTTTTGTCTTCTAAATCATCCCACAAGCACTGTGCTTCACTGTCTTCTCTCTGATGGAAGGATATCCAGGGTGAGACATTACAATTCAAATTTTCATCTCTCGGGTCAAATCTATCTCAGTTCAGCAATGCCTGGAAAGCACTGCCGTGCAGTGGGGTTTGATGTGAAATAAGCACAGGTCCCTCCACGGCACAATCAACTGAGGTACACAGCACAGAAAAATCAGCACTGCAATTGGTCTCTGTATCAGCTGCCTCGGGGAAAAAATAAAATAAAATAATAAATAAAAAAAATTCAGTGACTGAACTGGCCCTGGAGACTGAGCCGCTCTCCGCTGATTTAGAGAGTGGTCCCTCCTGAACAGTTTTCCACATTGCAAAGCCACCACCTAACAGAACAATCCACTTCCACTGATAGCACTAGCTAAAATAGCCCTAGAGCGAGATAGGGAAGGTGTTGTAGGTCTCTGCTGAGGTGCTTGGCAAGGCTGGCAGTGACAACAGTGCCCACACTAAGAGTTTTTCAAATCACTTCAGCGAGACCAGACTTAGCTCGCAAGTCTGACGCAATGGTTCAGAGAGAAGCCGTTTTGTATTTTGGATTCATGCTGATCAGGTATCAGCTTCTCCCTGTGTTCTGCAGCAGCAGCTTCCCTGTTGACATCCATGGTTAATGGTCAGGTACAGGCTGGCTCTGGGACCTCTTGTCAGAGGACAGGGCCCAACTCTTCAGCCTGTTTTGTTCCTGGGAGCCTGAATTTAATTTGCCCTGTGGTCCTGGCTAAAGTCCTGCTACACAAAAAAAAACATTTATTTCTTTAAACCCTTTAAACATGGCCCTCAATAGGTCTTAAGAACAAGAAATACCCATTATAATTGTTCATCATTATCTGAATTAGACAGGAGGGGAGCAGGAGTTGAGTTCAGTGACCATTGGGATTAAGAGAGAAAAAGGAGACCGCCTTTAAGGAAAATAAGCAACCAAACACGTTGTGAGTGAGCAGAAAACACAATCAAAGAGGGACCAGTTGACAAAAATGGGGCTAAATATCACTGGTATGTAGCATTAAACATTTTGTCTTTGTCTTGCTATGTATCCTCCCAAATATCATGCCTGGTGGGACTGGACAGCCCAGAGGGTTTGGTTTAAAACCAGTTCAGGTTAATTCTGCAGAATGAACATGGGTGAGACTAAACCATATAGCTCATGACATAACAACGTCACTCTATTCATGATAAGAAACCAAACTGAAGTTCAATTTGTTCAAAAAAGCACCATTTCTAAGGCAGAAGAGCAGCCAAATCAATGGCTGAGAGGAACTAGAGGTGAAAGCTGAGAAAAAGAGATATAAATACAATTATTTTTAAACATTTTAATTTCAAGTCACAGGAAAACCATTCAGTGTATGTCCTGGGGTTTCTTTAAACAGGGAAAGAAGATTAAAATACTAATCTCTGCTGATTTCCCTATGTAGCAGCAAAAACAAGTGTGGCTCAAAAGATTGACCTATGAGCAAAGATTAAGAGCAGCTAAATTTGTATAGCTTGGCTAAGCAGCAACCACGAGGGACACACTGGCAGAGTGCAAACCCAGAGAAAATAGAGTATTATTTGGAAAGAGTCAGGGGATGAAAACTGAAGAAAGATCAGGCAGAACGGTAAAGTCTCTAAGACTCTGGCCTGTATTTTAAGGAATGAAAGCCAGAATACTCCAAGCATACAAGTACAAGGATGACCTACACACTGGAGTGAGGATTGCTGGATGTGACCAGTGACTTTAAGCACTTTTATTCCTCAGTTTCCAAAGAAAATCACCTTTAGAAAAGGGACAGCTCAGCTCATACTATAAATCATTCCTTCTCAAGCTCAGCACCCAGCAGCCACCAATCAGTTCTTAAAATCTTGAGTGAAAAATAAACCACAGGGAACAATCCTGTGCTCCAAGGGAATGGACAAGCTAATCTAATACATCTTTGTCATCTGTGGTTTCCATGACAGTTGCATAATCAGACATTTATGTAAGTAGAGGTTTCCTCCTTAAATAGCAGCCTATGATCTCATCTGCACCTACAGTATAACCCATTTGAATGGAAATGATATGCCTGTCATGTGTACAGCTAATTTTTTAATGCTTCTCTCTTATTTTTATTTATTTATTGTGGAACATCAGCCTGCAGAGTACTGCTCACACATGACTAACTTTTCTTGTTGTGGTCTTCTTGTGGTCCAGGAATAACCACAGTCCCCAGGTCCAATTAATTGTTGGGCTCACACTTCCTCAGCAATTCAGTGTGAAAAGTGATGGTGTATCCACAAACCCCAGTGCAACACCTAAGCCTTGTGATGGCATATCCAAAACCCCAGTTTCCCCTAGAAACACAGAAGGGTTTGGATTGGAAGGGACCTTGAAGACCATTTAGCTCCAAACCCCTGCCATGGGTAGGGACACTTCCCACCAGACCAGGTTGCTCAGAGCCACATCCAACCTGTCTTGGAACATTTCCAGAGATGGGGCAGCCACATCTGCTCTGGGCAGCCTGTGCCAGGGCCTCCTCACCCTCACAGGGACAAATTCCTTCCTGTTATCTAAACTAAACCTTCCCTGTGTCAGTTTGATGTCAATACCCCTTGTCCTGCCACTCCAAGTCCTTGTCCATAGTCCTTCTCCAGGTCTCTGGCACTGGAAGGGGCTCTAAGGTCTCCCCAAAGCCTTCTCTTCCACTCTGGGCACCCCCAGCTCTCCCAGCCTGGTTCCAGAGCAGAGGGCCTCCAGCCCTGATCATCTCAGTGGCCTCCTCTGGATGTGCTACAGCAGGTCCACATCCTTCTTATGCTGAGGACCCCAGAGACAAAGTATTTTGGGTGATTCACCAGAGTCACCTTCCTCGACCTGCTGGTGAAGCTGCTTGTGATGCACCCAAGACGTGGTTGGCTTTTGAGGCGGCCAGTGCACATTTAGGGTCATGTCCAGCCTTTCATCCACCAGCAGCCCAAGTCCTCCTCACAGCTGCTCTCACAGCAGCTCTCACCCAGAGGCTATGGGCTGCTCTCAGACCCTGTTGCAGATTTTCCAGGAGGCCAGGATTTCTGTGCCATTCCTTTCCAAGGGGCTGGGGTGAAGACCATAGGAGAGCTACAGGGATTTGGCTTGGCCAGTTTGGGATTCCTCAGGGTCAAAGGAAAGCTCCCAGGACAGCTCTGCTCCTGCTGCAGAGACTGCCTTGAGACTCCTCTGAACTCATGCAAAGTATCATAAAGCAATGCCAAAAACACAGATCTCTTCCCATATGCCATATTAATTGAAATTAAGAAAAGCAGATCCAGTCCATGAAATCTCGCTCCTACTCCCATCTAAGTTCATGTAACAAGAGTGAAGGCAAGCAAAAGTAACTGCAGTTATATCTGCATGCAGAAATTCTCAAAAACATCCCGAAAAAAAAAAAAAAATCAGGTACCTGAAAGGAGTGACTTTTATCTAAAGGCTGCAGACATCAGCAGTCTAGGGAGCTGATCCCAGTAGGTAAATCGTTCTTAATATGGATGTTCAGGGATATCAGACACTCTGTCCAGAAGCCGTGTCCGGTGAGTTGATCCTGAAATGTAAGTGGTTCTATTTAGACCATCCTCTTAGTGCTTTTTTGCATCACTCTTCATCAACCACTGTGCACAAAAATATGCCCCAAGCAGAGGAAAACAGGCAAGAACAGAAACGTAATCCAATTTGCCAGCCTTTGAGCCTCAAATTTGCGAGACTCTTGCCAGCCTTTGGATGTTGTAGCACCTTCTCTCAAATATCCCACTATTAGAACAACAAGTATATTATGCACTATTGTTCCCAACATCAAACAATCAGCAAAAATAGCTCTTCTTGCTCTTCATTCTAATCTCTCTTCTCCCACTGGATCTGATTTAGTGATAAAGACAGGGAGAAAGAGAGTGGATTGGGGTTTGCAAGTGGTTGTCAATTGGATTTTGTGAACCCAGCAGTATCTCGGAGCAGGCTTCAATTTTCCCTGAGCCCCCTGCAGCACCTATTAGCCTCGATAACTGCTTCTAATTTTGGCCAGGATATTTGCCCGGATTTTTGAAGGAAGAGGGGTGAGGGGGGGGGTCTTTCCCTGGTGCAGAGAGACTTCCACCTCCATGCAGCAAACATGGGCTGGACAATGACTTAATTACAGCAAGAATTCCTGCCCTGTCCAGCCAGGCTCTGACGCACATTACGTAACTGGATTGTTAATGCTTTTTATATGTTGACGGAACTGAAATTAAAAGAGGAAATTATTCTCCTGATGCTCAACTCTAATCCCCATCTGTCTGTGTTTTTACTTTTCTGCACTTGCAAAGCTCCCTGATCAAAAGGTCTTGAATAGATTCCAGATTTCCAATTTAGTTTGCTTATGCAACCCAAAATATTATGGCAGTCTTTCCTGGGGGCGATTAAGCATATACTTTCAGATCCTCCAATTCTCTCTGTTCCAAAAGTGCTAAAATTGGCATAAAGCTTTAGCTCATTCCATACCATTAGCACCACAAACAACCTTTTTTTTTTTCTTTTTCTTTTTTTTTTTAAGACTTTTTTAAGAAGATAGGAATAGCCAAGAGCTTTGCAGGGAAGGAATATATTTGGAAAAACCCACAAAAACAGGGGGACTTGTTAAATGTCCCCTATGCCTTGGTGAAAGCAAGCGGAGTTTATACTGATAGAGCTTGGAAGGAATACAGAGGGGAACCAGACAGGTGAGGATGGAGCTACATCTTCAACCAGGGTGAATTCCTGAATCCAAAAAACCTCAATAGCTCCCTGGATCCAGAATTTTGCTTTGTCCCATCCAAAGGATGAGCTTCAGCTGGACAGCTGGGAATAGATCTGATCTTTCCTGTGGTAGTTGGATCATCCCCATCTGAAAACTGACACCAATTTTTTTTATCCATTTGCTCTTCTTTCCCAGCCCATCCCCTGGTGCTGGAACTGCGTGATCAGCAGCTGCTTTTATTAGTGAGAACGAGGAGGCTCCTTATGTTGGAAAATGAAACTTTTACCCAAATCACCAGCAAATGAACCCAAAGTGCTACTATAACAGCTGTGTTTCATCGCTCCTTTGGTTTCCAAGTGGAGGATGGGAGGCAGCACCCCCAATGCTCACCTGGATCCTGGTCACCAGCGATGCTGTCACACCAGAGAGAGCTGTGGGGAAAACACTTGGGATCATTTGCTGTTGCGCTCACTGTTCTTAAAGAGACCTTTTTTATTTTGAATACAGAAGGAAAGTCTTTATTTACCCACAGCTGATGTGTGCCTGCTCACATGGAGCAGTTAGCAACACACAGGATGGGGCCATCCCTTCTGGCCACTGGTCCTGTGTTTGTGGCAGTTATGGGATGGCAGCATCATGGTGCAGGTCTGGTCAAAAATCTGAATGGCACTTTTCCCAATTTTGGATTAGGGGAGCTGTGATTTAAGGCAGTTTGCTGAGTCACAGAAAGTACTGTGTTCTGGCTCGGCCAATGCTTGGAGCCTTTTTGCTTTCCAGGATAATTTGATTTGAGAGTCCAAGGGCTGTCAATCTCCCAGGTTACAGAGAAACTCAGCACACGAACCAAACAGGTGATCCTGGAAGAAGCCCTGCTATGTGCTTAACTACTGGCATGTGCTTAACTACTTTGTAAAATTAAACTGAACATAACCAAGTGCTTCTGCTGAATCAGGCCCAAGTGCTCTGCAAACCCCCATCCTCTTAAACAAGGCAGCTTTCAGCAACGTTTAATTTGAGAACACACTCAGAAAATACCATTAAAAATGTTAAAGAGCCGAGAGCCTTTAGAGAGGATAAATAAATAACTAAAAAGATATCTGAGGAAATCATTAAACTGCACAAACCAGGACTGGGCTTTAAAAAAAAGAAACTTTGCTTTGTGCCAGTTCAGCATTTGCACATAGATGAGAGATGCTTCAGCTGCAGGGACCCAAATTGTGTTGGATGAAAATCCCAGCTCACGCCACCGACGCCACTACCAAGCCAGGCAGATTCAGCCTCACACATTTGCCCTCCAGCCCAGCCCCAAAGGGGGTTGTTTTGGAGAGGGTGGGAGAAAACCTGCTGGCAACAGACACGCTGTGAGCCAGGCTGTGTGTGTGTCCCTGGGTGCTGAGGGCTCTATCCAGGAGAGGTCCCCGATCAAACACTGCTGCTCTCAGCCGTGAGCGCCCCGTGTATAAATAACCCCACATTCCCTTTATCCTTGACCTTCACGTCTCAGACCTGCCAAACCAGTTCTGTGCAAATCCAAACTTATCACAGTCACACCTCTGTCCCAGACAGGCATCCCTGGGGGTTTTGGGCTTCCTTCCCAGCTCGAGGTGACAGTGATGTCCCCTACACAGGGAACCAGCCCCCCCCACACACCAATGACAACACGGCAGAGTTGTCCCCAGATGACCACAGCTCCACTGGATTTGGTGTCAGTGCCTTTGGGGTGGTTTGCCAGGAGATTTTTCATGGAAAAAAGAGGGGTTTCATGGAAAAGGTTTGATAAAGGGGTTTGTACATTCTCAGATGTCTTAATACAAACCAGCAAAGTTTGGGTAGAAATGGAATGGTAGGCAGAAATTTAGGTAGAAATTAAATGTAGTCGTGCTTTGCAAGCCTTTACCTTCTTTTAAGTGTGCCTTTTGAATGCAAAACTCACTGCAGATAGAATTGTTGAAGCTCATATAACAAAGAGATCATGTCCTCTCCCCCTCCCCAGACTTTCATCAAGAGGAGATTTCCTGGTTAGACTTAGACTTGCAAATCTTAGGTCAGATTGGCAGCATTTCAAGTCAACTTGGGCTGATTTGGAGCTTGGATACATAAACTCAGTGACCTGAAACAGGAGGAAACGTGGCTGTTCCTGCCTTGGTCCCAACCTAAAGCTACTGACCTGGCTGTGGAGCTTCAGGCCAAACTCACCCTGAATATGCACCCAGGACATCCCAAAACACAGCTCCCCCAGCCAAATACCTTCCTGAACACACACAGCCTTCTTGTCATTTATGGTTTATGCAGCATTTCTCAACAGTTCAAAAATAAATTGCCATTTCTTTAGGAGAGTTGTATTTCCTATTAACTGTAGTGGCCCAAATAAACCTCAGGTGTTTGCACATCTGATCTGGGCTTTTTTTTTGCCATAAAGTGCCTATAACCAGGTGCTTTCCTCAAAGTGATTTCGAAATTTTATCAGGAGTGAAAAAGAATGACAAAGAATTCCTTCCTGAGTGATTTGGTATAAATATTTAAAGGATTAAAAAAAAAAAAAAAATCAGAGTCATCACTGGTATTGCTGAAGCTCACAGTGCCCTGCTGCCACACTGCTGGAGTGGCATAATCTGATTTCTGTAGGGGCTTTTTGCACAGGTGCTTTGGAGGAATGCAAATTTTTAGGATTTGCTTGATGCCAGCATTCCCAGCATCAGCCTTAAAATTGCCAGCAGCACAAGGTTTTGCAGAAGGTAAGTGAGAGGGAGCCCTGTGCTGCCACTTCCCAGCACACTCCAGGATGGTGATCCCTTCCTGCTGGGACTGGTTGTCTCTATGAGCAGAAGAGCAAATGCTCGAGTGCATTTTCACATTTCCCACTGCAGGAAAACCCTGTTTTGAAGTCTCAGTGGTGTTTCATAGAAAACCTTTTGAGAAATGTTCTGGATGAAGACAACCCTGATTATTTTGGGATAACAGACTCATGCTTCAATGGCTCTTTCCCTACAGGACACAAGCTTAAACATCAAGTCTCTGGTGAACCCACTGGCCATCAGCCTTTCAGCATCCAAATAAATAATAAATGTGCTGGGTAACAACCTTCTGAGTACGTGGAGAAGTGAAATAGCCAAAAAATGGCCTTGAGAAGTTGACAGAGCTTTGGGTTTGTACCTCCAGACCGAGACTGTCAGGCACACCAGGATCAGGTGTGTGGCATGGGGCTGATCCAGGAGCAGGGATGAAGCCAGTTGGGCAAGGGTACCTACACATCCTTCAGGGAGACTGAAGTTAAAACCTCACACTAAAGACTGGAGGAAGAGCAGATTCCAGTGTTTTCTCCCTGTCAGCAGTTCTTGAAGGCTTAACAACTTTGTTTTGGTTTTAAAATGCTTCTTTCAGCACTGACAATGCCCAGGGATGTTTTTAAATTTAAATAAATAATATCTTTTAAAAGTTAGGGTAAAAATTCTTTTCCTTCATGCAGGGTTTTGTTTTTTTATTTTATACCAGTTTTTTACTTAATTTTTTCTTTTCTAATGGAATGCTTCAAGCACACCAAACTTTTCAGAGGCTGTTTGCTCACAGCCAGAGCTTTAGGGCTGGGCCTGTTTAAGAAACCAGAGCATTTGGATGAAGCCTGGTGACTCACTATTTATTTGGAGAAGTAGGTTTCAAAAACAGGAATTTTGCAATTCTTTGTCACCATCAGTATAGGTTTTGCTGTACAAAAAACACCAAATGGATCTCGGCAAACTCCAGCGGGATTTTATACTCAAACTCATCTTTGTGGGGCTCTGAACTTTCTTATAATTGACAAAACCTTTGATCCTGATAGCAGGATCTGAGCTGCAGCTGGATAAGGGACAACCAGGGGGGCTGAATAGGTTTGTGTTCTGCAATGTCAAATTCGTTTTAAATAGCGACTCTGGCTGTGCTATTTGGGATCTCAGATGGAATCCCAGCTCATCCCAAAAGTATTTCCATCATTGGCTCTTTCTGACCACCCTGTGAACCCATGAGATCTGGTAGTCCAGAGGGGTTTGTGCTGGTGATAAAGCAGAGCAAGCTCAGCTCAGCGATACCTGCCCAGAGATCGGGTACCAGGCAGCAATATTTAGGAAAATATTGTCCCTTTTTTTCCCCTTCACAGGAAGATAATGAAAGATCTACTAAATTGGAAGCTGTTACCATGCTTGCTGGCTCAACTGTTCTGGTTTTAAAACAGCACCATAATACTAATAATATTACAAAAAAACAGACAAACAAAATAATTGAATCCAAACCACTATTCAGTGCAACCCTCACTTAAGGGATTTTCCATCGGTATTAAAAAGTGCAAAATAGTGATATCCCAGGTCAGACTGTGACTGCTGGAAGTAGTGTGCAACCGCATTTCAGGTAATTTAAAACTGCTTCCAAAAGTCAATATATAGGATACTGAAACAAGCTATGAAACTTCTGATAAAAACTTTCTTTGTTTTCCCTTTGTCCTTGGTACCAACACTGTCCCAAAACCACAGTGAGGACAAACTCAGCTGTCAATGTGCCTTGGGCATCTCTGCATTTCCCAGGAGGGGTAACCTCATCACATCCCCCAGGGACCTGCCTTGGGAATTCTCTGTTTGAAACGGAGCCCTAAAGTAGTGCAACCCCTTGGGCAAATACAGTTGTGTCAAGCAGTTTATTCCTCTCAAGAGGAAGCAAAGCTGCAGCTGTCCTGGGGACTTTTCATGGATTTCCACTCTGGATCATTCCTGTGGACCTGGTTGCATGGAGCAGCACTTCAGTGCCTGGGGAAAAATCTGTTATTTCCCATAGGAAAAGCACTGATCCATCTAGAAGAAGCTGATCTGCTTCATACACACCTTTTCTGTCACTAGAAACCATCGGAGCTGGACAAGAGATATTTGTCACTGGTTACAATACAGACCTTCCCATGCAGATAAAACAAATTCCACACTGCCCTTCCCTGATGCAAAATAAATATGTTGCTACAGGTCTCTCTACTTTCTCCCGATGCCCACTGCCATTTGCACACAAGGGTTAGCAAGAACAGCTAATATGGAAGAACAACAAACTTTTCCCTTCCTTTCTTCTGGAATTAATTTCCAATGAACTGACATTTTAAATTTCTTGATAGCAAAGCCTAAAAGAAATATGTCTTCAGTACGGCCTTGGTGCAATCGAATGGCATTGTAAATCTATTAAAAACCACATAAACTGTCACTTGTAATTTTCTGTGTTCAAAGGGAAAAAAAATTATATAGTAAAATAAACGGAACTATTCTCTTTGAACTTTCCCCTTGTTTGAGTTAAACACTCTGGAAGCCACCAAGTTAATGACACTGCAAAACCCATCAGGTTTGCAAGCTTAGATTTTTTTTTAATGAGCAAGTGCTCCTTGTGATAACTTGGATTATACTTTCTGAATGGTGGGAAAATACACAGTTGTGTCACATCCCCCCAAACTAAACACACTAGTCAGGAAACATAATTAAAATTTAAAAACAAATAATTCTTTTTCTTTGCTTATGTACTGGAGAACTTCATTTGGGGATTATAAATCCTTTTGAAATATTCCTTTTTAATGATGTTGCTTCTATTCATGTTCCTTTTACAGCATCTTCTGAATTGTTTTCAGTGTTTGGATCTGATTACTTGACTTGAAAAATGAATTTTCCCCCTGCTAGAGTAACACTAAATATAAAACCCTTTCTGCTCTGATGTTATGAAGTAGGAGCTCTTGAGATTGCAGCTTATGATGCAATTAATCACCTTGTTTCATTTCCAAGGATAATTGCTATTTCTGCTACAATAAATCACTCATTTCCATTGACTGGCAAGTCCTGGAGGAGTTGCAGGTTTCTACTCTCCAGTCCTGCCTGCACAGTCCAGGGCCCAGCACCACAAAACCGGCTTCACATCCCCTGAGCTGTGCAGGAGGAGACCAGAACAGCCAGTCCAGCCTCTTCCAGTGCCTCTGCCTTTACTTTGTACCTTTCAGGCCATTTCCTACAGAACTTTTCTCCTCCATAAAAGCCTCAGGAACAATGCAAGGTACACATAACCTGATGATTGGCAACAACTGGGGCTTGAACGGGGCTGTGGGAAACAGCTGAGCATCTTCTGCAGAGCTCCCTGCACAGCAGCATCTTTCTTCAGCTTTGAATTCCTTGGATTAAAATTTCCAGCAAAATTTATTTTGATGGAGTGTTTTCCTGTTGCAACAATAAGCCATGCCAGCTTCAGGAGAAGCCAGACCGTTCTGATTGGAGGAGAAACAAAACAAAACAAAAAAAAGTGCAAAACATGGCAACTTTTCCAGAATGGAACGAGCCCAGATGGATTCTCCCGTTCCCTTTGCCAGAAGCAGAAGTGACTCAGAGCTTATGTGCTTCATGGTGGAGGCTTAGCACCCTGGAACTGCCCCAGGAACAAACTAGGGACAAGAGAGCGAAGGCAGGTTCAAAAACCACACACTTTTCAATTACAGGGGACCAAAGAACAGACCCCAAACATCCAAGCTGAAGGACACCTATAGCGCTTGTTGCTCATTAGGAATGTCTGTGTTTTTCCCAGAAATTTGTCTCCTTGTTTCCTTAGTAACTCCTCTTGGTAGAAGTAAATGCACCTGAGCATAGCTTAGCAATTGGAATGCTCTCCATCCATTGTTGCATCCCTTCCCACCCCCACACAATGTCTCCAGGAGCATCCATGGCCGGCCCCACCGCTCACAGAGCCCAGGCTGAGCGCTGGGGGAGGAGCTGCACTGGGAGAACCAGGAGCCCGCTAACCAAAAAGTCTTAGCAAAGAACAAAAATAAACCCTCACCAGTCACTTCTTGCAAATGTTGCTCCCAAGGGA
>WAAG01043573.1:349-77229 GCA_013390105.1 Tichodroma muraria | reverse complement strand
TTGGCTCACAGAGGGTGGGGGGGGGGGGGATTTGTACTCCAAGATGTACACGAAGGAGCTGCCTACGCTGCTGCGTGGGAAGGGGTTTAATAGGGAGCCGAGAAAGAGCCTGCGTGTAGGAGGAGAAAAGAGCAGATGTTAGCTGTGCCTTTTTGTTTTCCTGGATGGCATGGCAGGCAGGGAAGATGGAAAGAAAAGCTCCCCTTCTGCAGAAATAGAAGCTGAAGACGGGTAAGGCTTTTTCCACTTGTCCAGGCTGGGCTCAGGGATGGTTGCAACATCTGTAAGAAGAGGATCAGGGGCTCGCTGCCAGCACCACACACTGACCATCCTGGAGCAACATGGAAAGAAAGAGCCTTGTTGTGATACACCAACTTGGGAATGACTCCACTGTGCTTATGAAGGCTGGAACAGGTCCCCTTCATCCTCCCCCGAGGACTCTGGAGCTGCAGACAGTCACAGGCTACCAGGGGCGTCTCCCATCAGGAACCCGCTGACAGGTTTTTGAATACACCAACGATTCCAGTTCCACTACAATAACTTTAGTGACTTTCTGAAGAATCATCTCTCTCCCCAAAATAGCCCTGTGGCATGCAAGTATATGTAATGTAATGTGTAACACTCCAAGCAAGGGAGGGCTGGGTAATTCACCACATCAGACATGCATATTCTGTTCCCGAGCCATGTTATTGCATTTAATATCTTGAATTTTTATGCTAGGCTGTTTGATAATCTCCAATGCAAATTCCACGTGAATAATAAAGCCTGGTGAGCTACTGGACACACACAAATCCTGCTCCTCGTGTGAGCAGAGAGGCTTCTTCTTGGAAGAAAAGACTTGCAGGTAAGATATGAAGTGCAGAATTAAGCCAGAAGAGGAGTAAATGGTGTCTACAGGTGCACAGGACAAGAGGTTGAGAGGACCAAATGTCTGTAATTACCACAAATACCCTCTGTTACTTTGTTTGCACTGTCATAGGTTTTAGAAGCCCTGAAGTTAACCTCTGGCACTGCACTGCACAGAAGATGCCTTTTTGGAAGATTTTTGACTCAAATATTTCACAGAATTTGTTTTTCTGTGACTCAGAAAAGGGCTAGGACTGCATAGATCCTTCAGATGTGCCTGGGCTCTGTGTGCAGAGGCCATTTCAGTGTCCAATCGACTGCTCTGGGTGTGGTTTTATGTAGTTCTGTTCACTGGCAGAGGCTGAACAGACTGCTTACCCCATCTTACCACATCTCCCCATCTGAGCAGGGCACAGAGACAGGGGCCCTTTAAACCCTGCATGAATGAGGCTCTCATAAATTCCATATTTCAGAAACTCTGGCTGTATCCTTTGGTCATAAAAAGAAATTAAGGCTGCATATAACAAACAGTACCCTGTAATCCTACTGCACAGCCTTGTGCCTGCATAAATCAGCCTTTCATGAATATTGCACTGTACCTGCAACTGCCTGACCCAGGAGTTAAAAAAAGGATAAATCAAAGGGAAACAAAGCAACGGTCACAGAAAGGCTTCACAAACAGCACCTGCTTTCTGAAAGCCTTAAAGGTCACCAAAAGCAATCTGAGAAGTGCACAGGTTTCAGGGACCCAATCAAAGCTGTAAAAGGAGGAGAGAGCGGATATTTTTCCTCCTCTCTTGCCACAGTGAATCAAGCCTTGGAATACACAGCAACTCCTCTGGCAGGAGTTTTGTGGTGATGGAGAGGGACAAGCTGTGGAACACCCAGAGTGTGGAGAGAAGCAAGGAAGAAAGCTATTTTATAAACCTTGGAGGGGCAGGAGGCCCTGAGCTTCAACAGTGCTTTTCTACAATAAATAATCCACAAAAATTTAGTATTTCAAATTCTGTCTTGGTTAAATATAATGAACTACTGCATGCATTTTTTTTAACTCAAAAACTTAAAATAAGAAAAAATCTATCTTGTCCAGCTTGAAAAACAGAGAGCAGCAACAGCTTTTATTAACAATTTCCTCCGAGACCTAGAAAACACACCACAGTGCTCAGGAGGAGGTTTTTGTTGCTGAAATATTCAGTAATGGGCAAGACAAAAATTCAGCCAAGACATCCCCCTCTGTCTCCTCCACCTTTCCCAGTTTATTTTCAGCCCAGCAGGTCAACCCTCACAGAATTTGTGCATGGGAACAGCACAGTGGCAGGCAAGGGAAAGGGAAAACAGAGTGTGAGTCCACCTTCACTGAATGGATTCAGAGACCATGGGCCAAGATTGTCACTCCCTGGCCATTAACTTGCTTTGCAACCTTTGCCAAGTTAAGCACTCTGCCTCAGTTTCTCCACTTGGGAATAGTAAAGTTTTGTATTTCAAACTCCATGGTGTCCACCAAGCACCTTATGAGGAGCCACTTGAGCTTTGACCTGTAGAATTTTACACAGGGGTTTGCACAGATTTGCTGTCTTGCCACCTTCCCTCTAAACTGTGGATCTTTTTCTTTCACAGCAGCACCCCCCTTTCAGCTCCTCAGTGCTACTCACGTCAGCCAGAAACACAACACACCTCATGCTCCCTATTTCTGTGTTTCAAAATCCTGTATCTTAAGACATTCACAAAAGGTTTGTATTGCAGCCAACAAACAATGTTAAAGGGTATTGAAAGCTTCTTCCATTGCCATTAATTGAGTGAAGAGAAAACAGATTCTGCTACTGTCATAGCACATCAAAATAATTAGTTCAGCTATAAATAGCTCAGCTTACTCACTTTTTTCTGTTCCTCATTTCTGAGGTCAAGGCTGCAGCCAAAAGGAACAGCAACACATCCCAGAGGAGTATCCCTCTCTTCTGCTTGGATTAAGAGAAAACAGTGAGACAAGGAGCACATCTGTAATCAATGATCCTAAGGCTACACAATTACATCATAAAGAAATAATTAGTCCCATTGAGGTAGGAAGAGGGGGAAAAGGGTGTTGGCAAGCCCACATATATGCAAATTTACCTTAGCCTAGTTAATGAGTATTTTCAAACCAATATTAGCTAAACTGCCTTTGTTTTTGTTGGATGATGCCTCTGTATCGACTCGGTTTTATCTTTGATCATTTCTGCATTAAGTAGAGCTTCTACACAAGAAAAGCCAGTAGAACAAGCTGTGACACCAAGGTATTTTCTTCACCTTAATTAAGGGCTTTTAAACCTCCCCTTGTGCAAGCCCTGCTCTTGCATTTGCTGCAGTTGATCCTGTCCCATCTGCAGCTTGTTAGAAGTAACAACCTGAATATCCAGGCACTCTGATAGCACTAGATCAAGATACTATAGAGATCAATAAGAATAAGCAGTTGTAGCAACTCTGATCCTAGTGCAGATCAGGTCAGCAGATCTACCCTGCTCCTAGATGTATATAACAGTGTCTTAGTCTGGAAACCAGGTGTCTGCTGGGGAAAAAGACCGGAGCCTCCCTTGGAACGGAGAATGCAAAACCTCCTCCCTCCGAATTGTTATCATTTTGAAATTAAAGGGCTCTCAGGCAAAGATGTGCGGATAGGAATAAAAGTCCTTTACTAGTGTGTATAACAAGATAAACAAAATAACAGCAATAACTATGGCGTTAACAACAAACAGAACCAGGGCGCAGTGAGTCTTTCACCGCAGGCGCTTTCCCCTTTGAGCAGTGACCGTCACAGCGGCCGGGCTGAGCAGAAAGCCCAGGGTGTTGGGCGGGATGCACCAGCAGCTCGGCGGGGATTGCTGAGCTGGGGAAAGGCCCCGGCAGGCACACGGGAGGGCTGCGGTGTGGAGAAACCCAGAGCAGGGGCGAAGGGGCAGAGCAGCTCCCAATTCCCGGCACGCACGGACAGGCGGGGCTGGGGCACCCCGAGCCGGGCTCCGGCGGGGCCGGGGAGATCTCCCGCAGTGCGAGCCAACAGCCTCGCTGCTCCCTCCGAGAAAACAGCTCCCCAGAGAGAAGTCCGGCTGCCGGGAGAACCCTCTCCCCTGACTTCAGCCACTTCTTTTGTCTTTCCTGAGTACCCGTAAGTACCTAGTAATTAGTTCCCTAGCAATTTATGGGAAAAAAAATTCTGTAAGAAAGAAACCCAACTCCCAACAAATAGACACTGCTTTAGAAAGATGTGCATTGCTTAGCACAAAGAGCAGCCACACCGTGTCCCTTCACCTTTCCTGCTGAAATAGCTTCGCCATCATTTCAGAATTGTCACCGTGTTCCAGCAATTAACATCTTCAGTATACAACAAATCAAATCTACACCAAATGAATATATTTTACAGTTGCATTAATTAGAAGAGATCTCTGAATTTCTTCAAGAATGCTCTAACAGAGCTGTTTGTGTGAGGTTATTGTTATACCCAGGGAATATTCCCCTGATGCTTGAGGATGAACTTAGGTATTTAGCTACTTTTGGATGATGTTTATTTTGTGCAAGTCACAGCCCCAGTTCCAGACCATGAGCTACACAGTGGTGTATTTAGATCCATTTCTAGCCACTGCATGAGACCTAAAATATTCCCTTTCTTCCTTCCTAACTTCCCAACTCTTTGCAACATCCTCAATCACAGAACCCTCTTTCCTCGTGCTTGCTCAGGGCTATGCAAGTGGGGACTGGAGTCTCTCTCCACTATTCAAAGCAAAAGAAGATTTTCTGCAATTGTTGAGTTTTCACGGGAGCCAGTGGGAGTTAAACATCCAGCCTGAAAAACATATTTGCACTCAGGCAGGTCTGGCAGTTCTTCAAGAGGACCCTGACCTACTCACGGATATTTTTTCCTTCCTAGTCTAACATGCAACTATATTTTCCAGGTACACTTATCTACCTGTCACACACAATGATGTATAACCCTGAAGAAAGCAAAGCAGGTGATTACCTCTCCCCAGTCAAGTGCAGTGGAAAGGTCAGATTTAATATGAAGCTGAGGGACGATGAAATGACACAAAATGTACAAAAATAGAGACACACCATTCATCTCCGCACAGGCTCTTTATTGCTCCCTGGTTTTTGATTTGGGACTTGGCTCCACTATCATGGAAGATACATTTTTGGGAAGATGTGAATTAGGCAGGTGAATCATTTCCTCCTGCATGGCCTTCAGCCCCCTGTGGTGGCTGTCCAGGCTCTGCACAGAGCCATTAACATTCAGCACCCACCAGCTCCTCGAGTCCCCCCAAAGGAATTGGATTGTTCCAGGCTTTTATGATGGAAAATATATTTTTCCTCAATGCCACCCTTCCAATGGCTGGGGAGCTACCACATGCTGTATACATAGTCCTGCAGTTACTTATTTGAATCTTGGTAGTATCTTCGAGCATTGCTGGACCCCTAAAAAAGCAGCACCTAAATGGAAATAAACTCACCATGCTGCAGCTCCCTGCATTCAGAGGAATTCAGTGTATGTCCTAAATGCAACCCTTCCCATGGGTTTTTTTAGGACCCTTTAGGACCCTTCCCATGTCCTAAATGCAACTGGATGTTTCACAGCTTCTGTATCTAAATTAAGTTTTCCCATGCATGTTTGTTTCCTCTTAGTCCTGCCTAAAACCCAGAGCAAAGTCCAAGGAGAAATTCTCCTTGGACCACTCACTAGGGCTTGAGCCCCACATTCAAAGCACTTAGAAGATCAGCTGCAGAAAACAGAAGTTTCATAGTTTCACAGTTGAAAACAATCTCCTGGTTTTACTCTCCCACGTCATTTTGAGTTCAGGATTCCAAGTGCCTTTCTGCACTCAGGTCCATGCAGACCCATTTGGATGGACAAATGCCTTGAAGGTTATGGGTAAGACCTCAAACCTGGAACTTGTTATTCTCAAAGCTGAGAAAGGAAAATTCCTGAAGGTCTCCATGGTAAGATGATATGAAATAACGGAGAATTGTTTCATTTAAACATAATGAACAATTCAGCCATAGCATGACTTGTGATAGAGACATTGTGAAAGTTATCAGATGAAAGTCTGCATGCTAAATTTTTTTAATATTGAAGAGAAATGTAACAATTTACTGTCCATGATGAAGCCTGGGCTCCTGGAAGGGTACCCTGTCTTGCTGCTTCTTCGTGTTCCCCATGTCTGCCTCTGCCTTTCAAATGAGTGTCATGAATCATAGTCTAATTGCAATGTTTTAAAGAACTACTTCTTTCCTAGGAAGCCAGATCAATCCCGCTTAAAAGGGAACTCTGTGAATGTGCCAAATATTTAGAGCAAATCTCAAACCCAGGAATGATCTGCTTCCTTTATCTGCAAACCCTGGGTGTGATGCTGACCCAGCACTCCCAGCATCTCTTATAGGCCCATGGTAACACACGAGGGAAATTAAGAATAATTGCATATAGAATCAAAAATAGATTCAGAAAACCCCACCAACAACTAATTCTGGCCAGCTAAAAAACCAGTATATCATCTAAACTAGTCACCTAGACCTTTCCTATTGGAAGTTTGCTTTCCTCCCAGGGCCCCTTTGAGCCACCCCCTCCATCTGAAATGTAGCACCTCCGACTGAAGAGCTGCTTTCAAACCTCTTTAAGACCCATACGAAGAGTCTATGCCCCGCAGCAAGTTTGGCAGTCAGCACTTTAAAAAGTAAACTCAGCTCCAGAATGATGATTTGCATAGTGCATAGTGACTAAAATTAGCCTGCCTCAACTCCATCGCAGGAGGAAGTCTGAGTTGCCACTGCAGTTTCAGGTTTCTTGGCTTTCAGAGAAATTTGTATCATCTGAGGAACACTGACACGTCTTCTGTGCAGCCCTGCTTCTCTTGGCTGGCACTGCTTTCCCAAGCTGCATCTCAGAGCTGTCCTACAGCACCAGCAAAAGCCTCACATGGGAAACCAGAATGTGCTGAAAACTATGAAAGCCTTTTTTTCAGTATGAAAATGTTTAGGAGATGAATTAGTAAGGAGGGAATGCACTGCAGATCACAAATGGTCTGTCCTGGGTGTTAAAACCTCCTTGAGAGTTAATTACATGAGACAGAGGCTTCTCAAAGCAGAGGTGTGCTGGAAGGCGCTCTGCAGAGGACGTACACCATGTAAAGCTGGGTTAGGACTGGTAGTTTAAGCTTCATTGGCTGCTGGATGAAGGTGAGATCCCCAGCTTGATTCTCAGACACTGCCCCACAATGTCTTTGCGTAAGTGCTTGTGTTCCTCTGTCATAACTTAATATTGTGATTTGGCTAGACAGAGAGCTCACACGATCCCTCAGTCTCATTTCATTCTGCAGATGAACAGATCTCCATAGGAGGTCATGCTAGTCTACCATGGATGTCCCTGTTGAACTTAAATTATTCAAAAAGTTAGCCATCAGCTAACTGCTAAGCTGTTGCGGCTTTTGGGGGTNCCCTCCCCCCATCAGGCCATGGGGCTCAGGCCACATTTCACAGAGTTTTGGTTCCTCTATCCCTGCAAGGTCCCAGATACCTTTGAATCCAAGACCACAGCTACCAGAGGTTTGTAGCTTAATATTTGTAGTACATTTGTACAAAATAAACTTGTAGCAACAATCCAGTTAAGTACTTGTTTTTATATTTTATATGAGCGCAAGCCAGCAACTAATTTAATTTTCTGCTATGCTGTAGAATTGAAAGGGAATCATCCACCCTTAAAAATACATTTAAAATTATTTAGTAACACTCTGACTACAGTATATATCTTATGGAGGGAGCCCAGAGTAAAAGCTCAGTGAAGTGCAGAGTCCTGGCTGGATGCAGTTAGGAAGAGAGCAGCCTCATGACATGAAATTCGATGACACATTGAACTTCTGACCTATAGGAAGGAGAAATATGATCGTCACCACCCACCTTCTTCTTCATTTCAGCTCTGTTCAGGAAAACAAAAGACTTCATTCGTCATTCAATTTTCTCCGCCCTTCACCACTGGAATTTTTGTACGAGCTGAATTAAATATGCCAGACTTTGAAGGTAAATGTCCTCAGTGGCTCAGTGATACCCATGGTGTCTTTCTGTTTCTTTAGCCATTGTCATTAAGCCTCATTCAGTTCTGATGAGGCCCTGCAGGAAAGTGAGGTGCTCCTGTGTCCAGCTTCACTGTGGTTTAAGCAGAATAAAACACTGATTGTGGTACTACTGGATTACTTTTTGTCTGAACTGGAGGCAGTCACTGGGTTTTGCCTACTTTAGCCACATTCTCTGCTCTCTGCTCTAAAGTTACTAAGTATTAACCCTGAAGTCCTTATTCAGGATTCCCAACATCCAAGGCAAAGTTTGAGCCAGACACAGACTACACAGAGTTTAACGACCATGCAGAGGTGGCGAGCTGGGGTGGGAGCACCCAATAACCTGCAGTGTGTTACCACCATGGGGCTGACATATCTGCAGTGTGGTGTGGAGGCAATTAGGCCTTAAAAGACATGGCACCATGGCTGGATGGAGGCCAGCTCAGAAGTCCTGCTTATCTGAGCTCCTGCTCAGCTTCAGGCACGTTGCTCTTTGTTCATCCATGGCTGAGCTCTGCAGGACCCGGGCGTGCGTAAGAGGACAAGGGCTCTGCCCACCCCTGCTCTGATAAGCTAAAAACAGATTGAAGGTCTAAGTCAACTATACTTGAGCATGTGATAAAATTCTTTGCTAAACTGGGGCCTAAGTCAGTGTGCTCTTAGGGTGGAACTCCAATAGCTGCTCTTGGAGGAGAAAGAACAGGCACACTAAAGGAGCCAAAGGTTCTCCTGGGGTGATGGGCTGGGGTGAGCAGCAAGAGCAAGAGCAAATGGGGAAACGGCTTGATGCAAGAGGAGGAAGGATTGTGTGACTGGCTGTGTGGGAGGAGGAATTTCCTCATGGGAAAGTTGCCAGGAGAGTGAGGAAATTGCTTGCTTTTCCAAGCTGAAGCAACTAATGAAGAAGGGGTGAGAACAAAGGTTCTGTGCTGCAGGCAGTGTCACTGAGACACAGTATGGGTGGTGATTTGGGTTGTGGAGTCCAAAATAGCACACTGGCTTCAGACCTTGAAAACTCTGAAAGGGTAAAGTTATAGAGCTCTTCATCCCATATAAATATCTGTGGTAACCATTCAGGAGGTCTAGGGCAATGCCTTGTGTAGCTGAGGATAAAAATAACCCAGGTCTAAGATACCAGCCCCAGATTTCATCCAAAGCTCTGGAGACCAAGTGTTAGCTTGAGTCCCTGGAGCTCCTCAATACACCAAGCTGCTACTGCTGGACTGCCTGTTCTCTCTGTTTGTGCTTTCTTTGGGGCTTTTGGGCCACCTCACAGTTCCTTGTTCTAAAACATACTGAAACTTCTTCCTCATGAAAGAGGGGAGAGCTTCTGTCCCTCTGAAAGAATTTGTGTAAAAGGCATGGAAGGACTAGAGAGAAATGGTTCAAGCTTTTGTCCCTTTTGGAAAATAAGTAAACTGCAATCTGGATAGAGGGGACCATAACTTCCCAGAAAAACACTTCAATACACCAGGAACTACACTCTGAAATTGTTAGAGCTATGTGTGCAAGAACCCAGCTTCTCCACTCACAAAGACGCTTCAACTACCGCCAAAAAATTTGGGAAAGACAGAACCAGCCAACCTCCCAAAAATGCATTCCCCCCGAGGGAGGTTTTGGCACTGTGCTGGCTGACAAGAGGCTTAGAGCTGTGCAGAAAAGATGTTTCTGGAGATATTCCTTCTACACAAGAGGGAAAGATTTCATGCCTGAAGGATCTCCTTGATTACATCTTCATTTGATAGGCACCATCTACAACTAGTTAGAGCCTAAAAATATCAATTTCTTCGCTCAGAAGAGACAGCGGCCTCTTTTCTTATACCAGTTGTTTTGAACTGACTCTTCTAGATAAATAGCACTTAGAAGTAAGCGTAGTGCTCATGATGAATCTCAGGTAGGGATTTGCAGTTACTTTTCATGCCACAGATCACAAACTAATTAAGAAAATCTTATCTTTTGGAATCTTCTACTCACCGTTGCATCAAGTCACTGTAGCAGTAACTTGCATGGAAAAATAACATTAGGGATATTTTTATTTTTAGCTGTCTTAATGAAATATAGCAGATGGAAATAAAGAGGAGAAGCCCGCCCTATGTGACTAGCCATCTGCCTGGGGATCAGCAACAAGTGTTTCATGGATCACAGCTAGAAAAATAGTGGGTAATTAATTTTAATTAGGGGGTAGGGACAGTCTTCAAGGTACCCTACAATTCTTCACACTCATTATTCTACTCTATAGAGTGGCTTTCAAATGTCACTGAGAGCTTACCCAGCTGTGAGAGATGTGCTCGTAACACCACTCCTGGCTTTAGAGCACTAAACCTTGGGCTGAGCACCAGCAGTTCCCTCCCATCCCACCCTCCCTCTCACACAAAGCTGACAGTGATCACGTAAAATCCACTCTCCCAACTACCAAGATCCCAAGGATTATTCCAGTCAATCTAAATTTGCCTTTAAGATGTTCCTATCCTACCAGCAGCTCTCAGCACACCAAGCACTGGGATTTGCACTGGGCATGCCACAGAAACCAGGTTACCAACTTGGACATGGGGTACAGAGCTATTACCCAAAACCAGTTTTTTGTGTTGGGTTTATTTCTGGCATGTGGCTTTTCCAAGTCCGTTGAGTAGCTGGTTTGGAATCTCACTCTCCAAACCCACTCCAATGACTTCCATGCACTGCTCTGCTGGAGGAAGCCTGCCTTGTTTAATGACATCCTAAACAGACACACAATCTTAAGCACTGCTAAAGGTCAGGCAGCCTGAGCTTTTGGAGATGAGATACTTGCTCAGTGTTGTCATCATTATACCCTCTCAGTGCCCACACATGCTGAATTACGTCTCTGGGTTGTTCTCCCATTCCTTTCTTGGAAAATCAATGCCTTCTTACAAGAAAGGTTTTGTATTTCACCATTAGATAGTAATGCTTACTCTTCTTTGTTAACAGGATATTATCAGGCTGTTTTAACTTTGTTTATTACCTCCATTTCTCCAACTGCTACAATTCACTTGATACTGGTTTGGTTATTTTTATGCTTTGATTTAAGAACAGTGTGCTCCAAGGCTGCACTTAAAGAAATGCCCAAGGAGCGGAGCCAAGGGAGTTGTCAGCTTATTTACTGGACTGAGCTGAGCCCAACATGATGTCTTAGGAAATAACCTTTCTTCCTGGAAATCCATGGATAACTCTTCACAAAACGCTGGACATGCAACATCTGAGTGTGACATAGCAGCTGGAAATTGTGTTATTCTTCATATAGGGAAAGTGGTCCCATTGACAGAGCTTAAATCTAGGGAATCCTCTTTGTAGACCTACTTGAGTTTTGGCTGTGTCTATTACTTTTATGGCCCTTTTTTTTTACCCCTTCTGAATGAGTAAGCAATGACAGTTTGCTGGCAAATGCCAAATATTTGCAAACATCTTCAGTCTGCCCTTTCCAAGCTTGAAGGTAGATTTATAAGTCATGGCAACATTCCCTCCACTCTGCATCGATGCCTTCATCATCTTCCCTCCTCTTCCTTCCAGCCCATCTCAGAACAGATGAAGGAAGCACGGCTGGGATGGGATTGGGATGTCAGTAGAGGGATGTCATCAATCAGCCTCTCCCTTCCCGCTTTCCTCTGAAAAAGGGGAAACCTTACCTGTAGGGAAATCATTGACAGGCATCCCAGCAGATCCCACCCGGGCTCATCTACGGAGGTGTAAATTAGCAGAGCAGATGTGGGGGTTGAGTGCACACTGACTTTCCAGGTGAGCCATCCCCCCTTGTGGGATGGTGGGGCTCACCCTTGTGTGCTCCTGGCTGGTGGGACACGTGGGTGGGGTGGTTTGATAGAGTTGATCTGCCTAAAAAATGGGAACTGTAGAGCTCCCCATCTCCATAAAGACACTGTGAGGATGATCCAATTAACACACAAAGGGTTGCTAGAGAACTGCAAAGGGAGAGCTTATGAGACACAAAACGCCATTTGCTTTTTAATGAAAAAAGGATAAAGAAATGATCTTAAAAACAAACACAGTGTGCCTTCTGCACATCCTTTGCTGTGGCCTAGTTTCTGTTTCAGTTGCCGGCGCACATCTGGGCATGCACATCTGGAAGGGAGATGGAGCTGCTTCTGCTTTTTTACTGCCTGGAAGCTGAACAGACTCCAGAGTGAGCGTGCAGAGGTGCTGCTGCCCAGAGAAGGGTGATCCCCACTTTCACTCCTTCATCAATTTTTTGGCACCAACATCTATATCGTTTGGTTTTAATCATGTTTTCTGGGTATATTTTGAACCTTTCTGGGTTTGATCCGCTTTATTCGCAGACACTTCGTTTCCTCTGCTCTTCTGTGTTTCAGCTGGATCGTAACAATCTCCCAGCTATCCAGGAACTGGTAACCAAGCCCGGTGTCTCCAGGGGCTCGATGACACACGACACAACCATCCTCCCTCTCCACACTGCTATCCTACACAGAGAAACCTAAGCCTTTTCAGGATGTATTTTATCTGCAGCTCTATCTCCTGTAGGGATAGGGCTGGGATTTTTCAAATGACACCACCGGGAATTCGTTGCTCAATCCCAGTTGTGTTTCAGGGGATTTGGCAAATATCTCACAGCCTTTTTTAAGGCTCTCACACAAAGCGGCAGTGAAGTTGCAGGTTGTCCACACAGGCAGACTGTGGTTCATTATAGCACCAGTCAAATGTTATTTATCTCATTCATTTTATCATTCTAGTTACTGATTTCACCCAGAAACCCTGTTTCACACATGAGATGGCTGGACAAGGTTCCTTCAACTGTTTCTATGTCTATGAATAATACCTAGAAATACCTTTTCCAGTGGAGTCATAATCCTCCAGCCAGGGCAAACAACTGCTTATTACAGGAGCTCAGGTCCAAAGTTTGCCACTATTCATGGGGAGCTGGATCCAAGGTTTTGGGTTGGCTGATGGTAAAGAAAGGCAAGCAAAGCAGAGTAAATCCAGATCTGAACCACTCCCACTGTCCGTGGCCAGGGACTGGGCTGCTTTCAGCTCATCTTCACAGAAGCCCATGGCCTGAGCTGCAAAATCAGTTCTGGAGCACCAGAAGGGTTTGAGTAAAAATACATTGCTGTTACTCACACTAAATAAATACACCAAGTAAGACCTGCTGTGGTGAAGAAAGCTGCACCTGAACGGTGACATTTGAATTGCTGAGCTGCACCCTGGGTTTGCCGAGGGGCTGTTCCCACGGAGAGGCAGCCAGCACCATTCCGGGTTCCTTGGAAAGCTGCGAGTGTTTCCCGGGCTGTAACACAGCCCAGAGGGCTCCGGTCCCTGCTCTAGGTGACAAACAGTACAGCTGCCGGGGGCGCTGAGAGAGCGGGAGGGATGCAGATGGCTCGTATCGTGCCATTTGATCCGAGGAATCCCAGCCAAGGCACCGGCAAGCCCCGGCAGGATCGCTCTGCGGGTTGTAAAGGGCAGGGAAAGGCGCTCGGCGGCAGGAGGTGACCCGGCGCCTCGGCGGGATGCTCCCGCAGTGACAGCACAGCTGACCCCCCTTCCCAAACCAAATCCTCCCCCTGATCCCTCATCTCACTGCTCAACACAAACACAAAGTGCCCTTTGCAGCTGAAGAAAAAGGGCAACCAGATTTCTTGCCTCTGTAGATCCCATCCTGGCCATTCTAGGGTTGGGAGTTCCAAGATCCCTCGTATTTTTGGAAGCTTTTTTAATTTTTTTTTTTTTTTAAGGCTGCTGAAGTGCAAGTGCTTCCCTGCCTTTACCTTTTAATGATAACTTTTAAGGACTGTTTTCATTGCAATAATGGTAAGAAACTACGAAAGAAAAAACCAAAAGCTAACCCTCAGATTTTTACTAACAAATGGAAGGAGGCAGATACAGAAAAGTGTCTGCAAGCCCTTGCCCAAGATAAAACTAAGGAGCAGAAAACTCCATCCTCCTCTTCAGCACTGAAGGTCTCTTCTCCAGTAAAGTGTACGTCCTGACCTGGGGTGTTTCCCAAACAAAAACAAGTTTCAGAGCCATGGGTTTGGATGCCATTCCAGTGGGCACATGCATGAATGCTCTTCTGAACCTCTGCCTCCCTAAGTATCCCTCAGCTAAATTCCTGGCAACTGCTGGAGCTGACAGCACTGGGGATCCTTAGGGAACAGATCCTTCAAAACCCCCTTGAAAATTAAAATATAAGCAAGCCAGTTCCTGCTGGTGTTGGTTTTACCTACCCTTGCCAAAATATCTCCTTCAAGTTTCCAAACTTGCTGCCCTTTTTCTTAGGACCAGGATGATCACTAGGCTTATTGGGCTAGAGGATCAGAAGGTCCAGGCTCTTATCCTTCTATCTCAATATTTGGGAATTTTACTCCATGGTCTATTTTAGCCACACTAAATAAAAGAGATGGCACATGAAAAAGGGAATAAAAGCAGTATCCTTACCCAAATACCCTGTGCCTACTGAGGCACGAGGCGTGCCCTGTACTCTGCTGTTTGGGGTTTGGCTGCTGTTTTTCTGGAGCTGGGGGTGCAGTGGGTGCCCTCGGTCACCCACCCCATCCCGGGTGATGGGCTTGTGCAGCAGTGCCTGCTGCCTGTCAGGACATGTGCATTTTGATCTTACTCATGGCTCAAAAATAGCCAACCTGCTTTATTTTCACATCTGCTTCAGCAGAGCAGGGTTAGGTAGGCTCTGCTTCTGTCTCAAAGGGCTGGAGACCAGCCCAAGTCTGAAAGGTTCTAGGGAAAAGAAGTGTTATGGGGTGAGAGGAGGAGAGAATAATCCAGGAGAAACTTGCTGCTGCTTCCAGCCACAGCTCAGCCATGACCCAACATGAACATAACCCTTGCCTCCTGATTTTTCTTCCAGCCCATGAGCCCAAGTTGAAGCTGTGTTTCCAGCCTAGAGGAGACATGTAGAGTCAGTGCTCTCTGCAGCAGAGCTCCAGACCATCTCACCCACCTGTCTGAACCTGGTTTTCTTATAGAGATTACATGTTCAGGGACACCAGGACATTGTTACTGGTAATCCTCAGAGTGCCTTGGCCAGAGGGCCAGATGAACCTCCTCATGCTGGACTGAAGACACACAGAAAGACCTTGCTACTGCCACCCAAATTAGTGAGGGGGGGAGGCAGTGTGTGTGCTAAATAATACTTAGCAGTACAAAGGATTAATTGCCCTGTTCGTGTAAGGGAAAGAAAAAAGGAAAAATAGAAAAAAGGAGCTTTCTGAAAGCTTAAATATGGGGACCATCACTTTGCTGAGCAGCTGGGCCTCCCACACTTTTGTGGTTTGAAGTGAATCTCTTACACAAGGACTCTCTGTGCTCAGAGCCCCCACTATCCACAGGCAGATACATGTGTGTGTGTGTGTGTGTGTGTGTGTGTGTGTGTGTGTGTGTGTGAGTGCTACCACCACCAGCCCACAGGCTCCAGTTAATTAGCAGAAATACCCTGCTATTACATTTGGTCAGCCTGTCAGTCAAGGAGAATCCCATGGTCCTGCCTGATGTCCATCCCAGGACTGCAGCCATCTGCTGTCTGCTACTAAAATCTAAATCCATAAAGGCCTATGGAAGCATCCAGCTGGTAACACCTCACACCAAAGGCCTGGGCTTGGGCTCAGCCCTGGCTGCAGCAGAAACCAGCACCAGGGGGATACAGCAGAAAAACACCACTAAATAAACCCAATCTTAGCACCAAGGTTGATACAAAAACCCATACAAACCTGCAACAACAAAAAAGAGAAAATGCATGACAAAACCAAACAAAGTTCAGACGCTGACACAAAGGTGGCTGGTTTGGAATTGGCTGCCTAAAATTCTCTCTCCTGAACACTGTCACATGTCCTGTCCTAGCAGGATTATGGCTTGCACACACCAGTACATGTCAGCTTGTATTCATAGCCCTAAAATGTTCCTGTCAGTTGTACACTCCACAACTGCCAGCAAGATCCAAGATACTGCTTCCCCCTGCTCCTGTTGCTGTTTCGTCTGCCTGCTCCATCCATCATCATCCCATCCCCAGCTTCACCTCAGCATATGCTGTAGGAAGAGAAATATAATTATGTTCAGAAGATTCACTTTGAGGTAACCAGATGTCTTGCACCACTTTGGACATGTTTCCCATGCCTCAGTTAGCAGAGGGGAGGGGGCAGCACTGACAGTGGAGGTCTGGAAGCCTCTGCTTCACTGCAGAGCAGAATGGATTCATGTTGACATAGGGAGGCATCCTCTCCAGGAACACATCCTGAAAAGGCTCTGGAAGCGCTGCTATGGATTTGGAGAGGACTCAGTTCCTGGTGCTCTTCACCTGCTCACATCCTGATTGCCTGTACACAGGAATAAACTGTGACTTTCCTTTGTTTTGCTTCAGGGCTGCAGGCTTGGTTTATTATGGTCAGATGAGTGTGGTTACATGTTCCTACACCAAATCCAGGTTGTGAGTCAGTGCTGTCACTTCTGCATGCTGGCTGGGGGACGTGCTGGTGGCAGTGACACCTGTACTGGGGCAATGCGGGCACAGGAGCTGCACCCACGGCAGGATTAGCTGAGTGCCTACAGCACAGACAATCCACCGAGACCCTGTGACAATGGCATTTCCAGATTGCCGCTTTACAGGAAATGCCTTGTTATTCCATAAAATAACAGGACAGAACACCCCAGCCTGTCAGTCAGGGCCCAGACTCACAGCCCAGCAGTTCACACAGGGCAGCAGTGATGGTTTAGTTCTCTCCAAAACCCAGTCACTCCCCTGCTAAAAGCTTAAATCCCTCTGATGGCCTTCAGGTGAACTCTTGGCCTGCAGAGGGGGGGGGATTACACAGAGGGGATGGAGTAATGCTGGTAAACCAGCGGACACCAGCTGAGAGACGCACTGATGGGAGGAAGCCAGACACTGTCTGGGCCCCTGCTCCAGGGGAGGGTTTCCCTATGGATGCCCATGCTGTGTCCCCTCTCTCCAGGAAACTGTGCATGGCTATTTCTGTCCCCCTGTCAGCAGCCAGGAGCCCCAGGGTGTTCCTCTCCCAGCCCTGCCCTTTCCCCCAGGGCCAGGTTTCCTCCCTCTGTCCCATCCAGCTCGCCGGGTGCCTGCCAGAGCCCCTGGTGCCAAGGGAGGGGTGACACAACTCCCGTCTCCCAGAATGGAGCTGAGAAGGACAGGGGAGGGACTCANCCCCGAAGGGGCGGAGCCGCGGCCGAGGAGCCGGGCCCGGGGCCTGGCCCCGCTCGCTGTGGGCGCGGCCGCCGCTCGCCTTCGCTCGCCGCGTTACCCGCGCTAGCGAGGAGCCCTTGCTCCTGCCCTCGTGGCTTTCTGCCCGAGAGCCCCTTAATGCCAGAATTGCACCGATTCGGAGGGAGGGGGTTTGCGTTCTCCACTCCGAGGGAGGCTCCCGCCTTCCCTAGCAGACACCTGTCTTTCAGACCAAGACAGCTGCCTGCAGACAAAAATACTTCCCCAGCTGCTGCCAACCTGGTGCTGGAGACGAGTTTAGGAAACAGCAATAAGAAACTGAAAATAAAAGTCTGAAAAGAGACAGATACAGGGCTCACACCAGAAGTGAGCGTGCTAAAAATAGTGGTGATATGATCCGTCAGAGCTATAGGTCATAATTAAGTACTTGAGAGTCTTTGGGCATCAAGCAAGTGCCTCTCCAGCAATAGGAAGCTCACAGGGTTTTAACAGGAGAGACGGCGTGTCCTGGGCTCCCGGCGTGTCCTGGGCTCCCAGCCGGACACTGCCAAAAATAGAGGCTGCATAGACAGTGCTCCAACAGGCTGATGCCAGGCACTGGTGGGGCATTGTCCCTCTGCTCTGCGTCAGGCTCCACCACACTCCTTTCACCCCCAGCCATGGAGCTTTGGGCTTTTCCAAGGGATGAAACAACCGCTTCTGCAGGAGGAGTAAAAGGCAGTGATGATCAGGAAGGCATGGTCACCCCTCCGGGCACAAACCCACTGCTGTGTCCCCAGTAGTTCTCAGGAGATGCCGGGACATGGATACACTGACAAGATGCAGGAGCGGCTTGCATGAGGCTCAGGCACATCAGCATCTCATTCATGGTGGTTTTGGAAGGAGAAGCCACAGCTCTGTGCCGTCTCCCAGGCTGGATATGATCTGTGCTTGCTGGGCTGCCCCACCCCAGGCAGCAGCATCTTCCATGGGGAGTTCCCGGCCCCTGAGAAGCTGGTTTGATTGCAATCCAAGCTTTTATCCGAACCCCAGCTGGTACTCAAGTGATTGAAATGATCAAGGCAAGACACCTGAATGTGCCCTTTCCTCATCAATGAAGCCTCAGCTCCACCCCTCCCGACACACCCACATTGTGCAGAGTGCCCCTGGCCAGCAGGGACTGCCCGTTCCTGGGGCATCCCATTTCCCCAGGAAAAGGTGTTTTTATGCCAGTAAACTTCACCAGGGGATGAGCAAGAGTGTCCCATCGTGTCTGGCTCCCTGCTGCTGTGGCAGCTGGTGGGTCTAGCATCTGGCCAAGTGCCCATGCCAGTGATGTCATGGTCAGCTAAAAGGTACCTCTCAAGTCAGTTTATGCTGCTCTTTAGTTTCTGTACAGAGTATCATGTGTGAGATTGAGTGGAAAATGTTTTATTTAACTCCTCCAGAAACAGGATTATTTAACTGAGCTGGTATTCCCTGGAAAATTTTGACTCAAGCATTATGACCTTGCAATACAGGAAAACTTCAATACCACAACAATCCTTGGCTGATCTGTTTTCTCTTCTGGGACAAGGAAAGCTCAGACTGGAATAAGGAAATTTAAAACCAGCTCTAAGAATGAGTGGTAGTTAAAACTAGCACAAAATAGGCAAGGATTTTGAAAAAAAAAAACACGTCTTAATCAAACATGATCCTAAAAGAATTTAAAGCAGCTACAACCCCGGTTCTGCTCCTGCTCGGTGTGTACAGAGTGTGCACAATGTGTGAACAGGCTGAAGGACATGGCAGCCAGCAGGGGATGAGACTTAGGAGAACTTCACAGACTTGACCAGCAGGAGCACAGACTGGGACTGGGAAGGAGAGACTGATGTCCACTGTGTGGCCATGGCTAAGGGTGCACCTGCAGCTGCACAGCTAGACTGGGCTTGAGTCAGAAGAGCTTGGAAGTCATCATTTTATTTTCTCTCATTCTCCCTATTTTTGGCTTCAGATTCTTGGATATCTCCTGCCTACTCCCCAAATATGTGACAAAGAGTAGGTTTGAGATAGTAACAATATTAAAATGAGTCAAAGCACAGATTGAGCTGAAAGCTAGCACAAATGCAGGATAAAAACCGCTCAGCAAAAAATAAGAGTCAGGTAGGCAGAAGATCCTCAAGAAAAGACTGGGGGGCAAGAGAGAACTGCAGGCTCAGTGGGGTCCCCAGTGCCACATGATTTAGGAAACCTCACGGGGACAGTCACATTTCAGACACCCCCTGCTCAGCACTGCCCTGGCTAAACAAAGGAGGCAAAATCCAGAATGGAATGGGAATGATCCCAAAATACAGGCTACAAGGAGAGAGGCAGATAGCCAGCAAATAAACAAACTCCAAGGCACTAAAGGCCAATAAGATCTTGCACTCCCCACAGCCATAAAACCTGCAGAAATAAAGGCACCGAATACTGACACCATTTAAAGGGAGGGCACAATATTGTGTCACCATATGGTGATGTGGCACTGGCCAAGACCCTTGATTACAGTAAACACACACCCCTGGCAATGCCTCATTTTTTGTCTATGCCCATCTTCACTCTGGGGACATCCCCTGGCTTCCTGCAGGGTACATCCTCATGGGATGAGGAGCTTTCCCCAGCACAGAATTTATATCAAGAGATGATCAGCTGGCTTATTCCAATCACAAAGTATTTTTATGTTTTTAACCAGAAGCTATAAAAATCCAGGAAATGTGGATTTATGGCCTATGAAAGGTTTAGCTTGAGCTATGACCTACGGTCTTATGTAATTTACTACTGGCCTTAGAGAGGACTCCAATTCCAGCACCCCAGTGACTCCTTTTGGAGCTCCTTTAAAGCACAGTTGGACAGTCAGTCAGATATGGGAGCTCGGAGGGCAGCTGGGCATTTGCCCCATGGCACAGGAGAGCCAGGAAGTGCCAGCCTTCAGTTTCTCATGAGGACTGTAGCTGTGCCAAGTTGGAAAACCCCACCCCAGTCTTGGCCCTTGGTGTTTGCCCTGGAAGCAAGGTGTTTGCTGGTGAGACTGCTCCTTTCTCAGCCCTCTCCATCTCTTTAGGTGCCAGCAAGTCAAAACCTTTGAAGAGATAAACTGAACAGAGGGGTCATATCCACGTCTTGGCTTGCAGAAGGATCTGCCCCAGACCTTGGCAATGTTTCTGCTGTGATTCCAGACATTGTAGGGGTGACTCTGGAGCATCTCTCTACCACAGTCCACTCTGACTGTCACCTGTAGAGGGTGATAAGGTCACCCCTGAGTCTCCTTTTTTCCAGGCTGAGCACCCCAGCTCCCTCAGCTGTTCCTCACAGGGTTTGTGTTCCCAGCCCCTCTCCAGCCTCGTTGCCTCCTCTGGACGCGCTCGAGCGTCTCCACGTCCTTCCCAAACTGAGGGGCCAGGACTGGACACAGCACTCGAGGTGTGGCCTCACCAGGGCTGAGCACAGGGGGAGAATGAACCCCCTGCTCCTGCTGGCCACACCATTCCTGGGATCCAGGCCAGGGGCCATTGGCCTTCTTGGCCACCAGGGCACACTGCTGTCCAGCTGGCTGTGGACCAGCACCCCAGGTCCCTTCCCCCCTGGGCACTGTCCAGTCACACCCACCCCAGCCTGTAACTCTGCAGGGGTTATTGTGGCCAAAATGCAGGACCCAGCACTTGGATTTATTAAACTTCATCTTACTGGACTCTGCCCATCCATCCAGCCTGTCCAGGTCCCTCTGCAGAGCCCTCCTACCTTCCAACAGATCAACACACGCTCCCAGCTTAGTGCCATCTGCAAATTTACTAATGAAAGACTCAATTCCCTCATCCATGTCATCAATAAAAATATTGATCAGGACTGGCCCCAGCACAGAGCCCTGGGGGACGCCACTGGTGCCTGGCCACCAGCTGGATGCAGCTCTGCTCAGCACCACTCCCTGGGCATCAGCCAGTTCCTAACCCAGCAGAGAGTGCTCCTGCCCAAGCCACGGGCTGCAGCTTTCCCAGCAGAGTGCTGTGGGAGACGGTGTCAAAGGCCTTGCTGAAGTCCAGGTACACAACACCCACAGCCTTCCCTGCATCCACCAGGCAGGTCACCTGGTTGTGCATACAAGGTATCATGCAACCCAGCTGCTCAAGGCACAGAGAGCCCAGAAAAGTCTGCTTGAACCATTAAGAGGAACATGGAAACTGCCACTCCATCAGCAGATAAAGCCCTGCCAGTGCTGTCTCCTTCTTCCCTTTGTCTCCTTCCTTTGGGACATATTCTCATTTCCTTCACCTTCTTACGTCTGATTTCAGATCACACCTCACACTGCCACAAAGCCCAGCTCACAAAAAAAGAATAGTTCAACACCCAAGTGCTGCTGTTGTCAGCCTAGAACACTGCTGGTTGTTCATCAGAGCTTTGTTAGTCTCTTCATCCCTCCAAAAAGTTTCCTCCATGCTTCCTTTTGAAGGTTTCTGACCCATTTGTGTGATTTCCAGGCTGAGTGAAGCAAAGAACCCCCTCCCCTGCCCCTTCTGTCAGCCAGGAGGGGCTCTTGTGCCTCCAGCCCTTCTGATGGACCAGGCCATTTTACAGGCATTTCAAAGATATTTTGACCAGCAGAGCCCTGAGCTTCCTGCAAAGCAGGATGGCAGCAGAACCTGGACTGGAAGGGTGTGAAAAGCTGTAACTTCCCAGGATGAGCAGCCCCACAGGAACCATGGTGTAAACTTCACCTCATCCTGTGCCCAGAGCTGCACACCCACCCCTCTGCTCACAGCTTGCTGCAGTTCAGCCACAGCTTTGGTCCAGAGGGGACATTTGGGGCTTTATTGCAGATGCAGGTTGCTATGGTGAAATGACCTTCCGAGCACCCTGGAAAGTTCAGAGGACGATTAAAAATGCTTGCAAAAGCCAGTCATTGACTTGCTGTGCCCAGCTGATGGCACGTTGTTGCCCAAAAAGCAGCAAAGCTGTTTCTTCACCTCCTTTGCATGAAACTTTTATTCTGTCCTGCTGTTCTCTAGTGCTGGTACTGCTAGTCAGATGGTGCTGGGATGTTCCTGGTGCCTTCCTTCCCTCTGGAAATGTCCTTCCTCATTTTCTCATCCCGCATGTGGAAATCTGCACAGCCCTGAGCAAGTTAAGGATGGGTAACTTGTGTCTGGTGCTAAGTTTGCAATGCCAGGGTGAGGGGGGTGGTCCTGCACCCCCTGAAACCTCTGAGCTTGGGCCTGGCTGAGCATCCATCCTTCCTCCCTCCCTCCCTCCCTCCTCAGGAGGAATGAGACACAAGCACATCTGCAAAGGGCAGAAGAGCTTTTTTAGCTGCCAAGCACCCACATGTTTATTTGCAAGTGAGTCAGCCAGACTCCAACGGGTTTGTGGATGCTGCACAATTCACCTCTCTCTTATCTCAGGGATTTTCATTACCTTTTGGGCAATTTTTACAAGGACTCAATTTTCCCCACCCACACACACATCCTGCTGTTCTCTCATTGAACACATCAATTAGCAGCCAAAAAAGTCTTCAACACCTTTTCTCCTCTGGATTCAGCCTCCCCCATCAGCCTTTAACAACATTTCCTTGTGCAGTTACCCACCCCAAACCAGGTCTGGCCTGAAAAGACTGAAACACTTCACACCTGATCCACGTGTTGCTCATCCCGCAGATATCTCTGTGCCATCCCAGGAGCAGAATCCAAATGCTCCAAGCAGGGACAAAGCTATGTGTGGCACCTGCATCCCTGCAACAGCATCTGCCAGGACCACCCTTGCAGTGGCAGAACAAGTGTAAAATTTTCTATCATTCTCATCCAGAATATCCAGAGTATTCCAGAAGTATTCCAGCTGCCTTTGCAAACCAGTGAGCTCTCTGATTTCCTGATTTTTAGTCCTGCTGTGATACAGACAGCTGCATCATTCTCTATCAGTCCAGTTGTTTCCACAAGGTAGAGCTGATTCATCCAGCCTGGAGACACAGCAGGATCCAGGGTGACCTGTGGGACACCTCCCCAGGCTCCTGCTCCCTCCTTTCAGCCACCACCAGCCAAGACAGCAGGACATGTGCTCTGACCCAGGGCAGCACTGTCATCTCTCCATTTTCCTTGAACTCAAAGCAAATGTCAGCCACATAACATTTTAAAGGGAGACCCTAAGATCTGCGTCTGCAGACCAGGCTTTGGGAAAGTCTAAGGACGACTCTGGGAGGAAGCTCTGCTATTGCTACCACAAAGGGCCTAGCTAGTGGCAGCTCCAGCCCTGCCAGCCTGGGCAGGGCCTCAGGGACACCAGGATATCGATTCCATCTCAGCCCCGTGTGCTGAAAGGTGGAAGTGAAAAGCAGATGCGATGTCTGGGAAGGTTTCCAACATGGTTCTTGGGGTTCTTTTGCCCCTTTTCCTCTTCATTCAAGCTCCAAATCTGAGCCAGCCTAAAAGGCCCCTGGACACAGGAACATTCAAGAGCTGGAGATGGCAGCATCCCCCAAAATGCCCCAAATCCCTGGGCATTGGAGGTGGGCAGGGGAAGGTCTGGGTTAGATGTTAAGGAGCATCAGCCCCTCAGCCCTGAAGCCACACCTGCTGCTGGCTCATGGGTTTAGAACTGCTGCTCTCAGGCAGGGAATGAGTGAAGGGGGCCTTTAACATCCCACCTGCAAACTGGAACAGAACTATCCATGAAGGCTGGAGAGGCAGCAGGAAGGGGAGTGCTGGGAAGCGGCCGCTCAGCCCTAGCAGTGCCAAGAAACCTCATCTCCCCACCCTGCCTGGCTCCATCCCAGTGCCCAGCAGGACCTTTGCCTAATGAAGGAAAAGCTTTCCCTTTCCCAAGTGATAGGTGAATTGGACTGGAGGTCCCAGCTTGGGAGCAGACAGAGACAAATCCCAACTGGAGCACTCACAGGGGTGAGGGCAGGGGAGCATCTCCCGAACCCCAGAGTGACCAAGTGCTTGGGCTCCTTTGTCCTTCCTTAGACACAACAGCTTCACCTGGGGGAGCTGTTTCAGGGAACCCGAGGCTTGTCTGCTGCAGGAAGGCTGGGAGAAGGCAATGCTCCAGAAGAATGAGTTTTCTCTCGGGCTCCACATTGTGTTTGAATTGTAAGAGCACCATCCTGTGTCACAACTCAGACTGCTCCTGCTCCTGGCCAGAAGCCCAAGCAGAGTGTAATGAGCACCAATCCACATCTCCTCCCATCAGCTCCTTTCCCACCATCATCCTAAAGTGTTTTAAAGAGCAGGAAATAGTTTGCACTCAAAATAGGTTTTTTTAAAGAAGTGTAACCACACAGAATCACAGCGAGTCCTGCAGGCCCTGCCAGGAGTGGTGTGGTCCCTGCCAGAGGCCCCTCACAGCTTGTTCTACAGTAGAATTAAGGGGCACTTAATTAATTAAGGGTGCATCAGAGATCCCCAGGATGTTCAGTACCAGCTCCAGACTGATTTGCTCAGACAGGACACTGAAAATGGCAGGTGAAGGCAAAAAGAATCCTAGATTTTTGGTTTACTATTTATTCCATTGTAGAAAAAGGGAAATAGTCTCCCTCAGTAAGTTTGAGGTTTAATTTCCAGCAAAAAAGTTATTTTTCAATAAAAGCATTCGCATTGAAAAGGTTTAACAGTGTGTGTACTCTGCCCTGAACACCTCTTTGTGTAGGAGACTGATAAAACTGAGAGAAATTTTTAGAAATCTGCCTTAGAAACAGTGAATGCTTTTCTCATGATCCCATACCCAGTGCAGACAAGTTTATTTCCAATGGGTTCAAACTTCAGTCTCCAAACACCGCTTGTAACACCTTAGCTCAGTTCACAACTCTATTCTCACATCTCTCTCAACACTGGATCTGAAAAATTCAATTACTTACACACAGACCTGAGGGGCTCCAGGGCTGCTGGAAGAGCTGAAACATTTCTGGAGTGAAGATTTATGATGTTTCTTCCCTTTTAATACAGACACACTCCGCTTTAGCACAGTACAGTGTGTGACCTGCCTGGGAATGGACATGGCCCCAGAACCATCACTGTGAGGAGAGGGAAATGCATCAGGACATCTGTTCTGGAGAGGAAAAAACCTTCCAGGAAAACTCCACTAAATGAGCAAAAATTATGGTGGGTTTGTTAAGCACCAGGTTTAAAAAGCTTCAAGGTGGTACAACAGTAGTAACAGGTGGTTCTCATCCACGGATGATTCCAGTGTTTGCACATGCATTTGTGCAAACAAATCTGAAGCATTTTTGCTCTGGAAGTTTTAAACAACTTCATGTGGGCCCTTCACCAGTGCCCAAGGGCAGCAGTAGCACCTGCACTGACACAGGGAGGGCAGGGGGGCTTTGTGTCCCCAGCACAGCTTCCTGCACCCAGAGGGGCTCCCACAATCCCTGGGAATAGCCAGGGGTTCTTAGGGACACACCTGACCCACTGATCAGGACACACAGCTGGGGCAAACATGCTTAGAAAGGGGAAGGTGAGCTGGGAAAATATGAAACCCTGGCTCTGGCCAAGTGTTCTGTTTCTGCAACCACTGTGTCCTCAGTCTGCCTTATAAACACAATTTCTTTCGCTGAGCAGGAAGTAACCAGCGAGCATTTGAGCTCTGATAAATCTGTGCTAAAACAATTTCAAAAATAAATCTCAGTGTCAGCATCTATTTCATGCGAGCTGCATTAAGCAGATCTCCTCCAGGTCTGTATCTTAAGAGAGGAACAGACATCACAGCTTTTCTTCACAGCTTTTGTCCAGGCTCACTATGAGAGAGCAGGATAACACTAGTCCTGGACTGACTCAAACACATCATTGATAAAGACAGCATTTGGCATTAGTGTAAAATCTCCAAAACTGTGTCTTCTGATAGCACCAAAACTCTGCAAAGTTACCATGAGATTACAAAGAACACACTGACCCAATGCATGTTTCATATACATATTTATATATATTTCATGTACAAAGTTACATTCTGAACCTCATGGATTCAATAATAGAAATAAATACTGAAATAACTACACTGCTATATGAGCTCTTCTGCTCACAGAAAAGAAGCCTCAAGTTTTAACAGACAGCAAGTTTAACGCTGTAGAATCCATCTCAGATTACAGAGGCAAGTAAAATTCAGCGTAGTGTCCAACAGACAAAACTTCCAAAAATTACAGACCATAAAATGCTTAAAATATATGTTTAAAAGATTGAGAAATGTGCATCAACAAAATTAATAAAGGAAACTTAATCTTGTTAGAGGGTGGGAGAGACAGTGTATAGAAAAATGCTTTGAGGTGCAATATAGGTTGTTACAATATGGCATAACCCTGTTAGAAAAGAACATTTAATTTCCCTAAAGAAGAACCGTATTTGAGTTTAATGTGTCTCATTTTACAGAGCAGGGCCTTCACAAGGCCCACCTCAACAGGGCCATTTACAGAGTGCTAAGTCAGGTTTAATCCTTTGGTAACTTTTATAATACTCACATGGAAATAAATATTCAGTTACACAGCATTTTTTAAAGACACACGTTCTTTAGAACAGTTAGTATAATAAAACAGATTTAACATTTGTTTGTTACTAAGGCAGCCTATGATAAAGTGTCTACGCTCTGTCAGCTCGATCCTATCCAGCACAGGAAGACCTTCCCAAGGAATGGACAATGCAGCCTCACCCTCACCATGCAAACACCCCTACCCAGGCAAGTCATGTGCTGCATATTTTGTGCTCAAAATGTTTCCAAACTATTGACAAGCTGTAGCTATCAAGAGATTAGCTCCTATTTATATGATGCTTTAATCACGAGTGTAATGCATAAACACATTCTTGAGACGGAGTTGAGGGTGTATTGTCATCCCAGTGCCTGGGGTTTGCTGCTTTATTCACCTTTCAAAGTGACCTTAAGGGGAGTTTATACAGCCCAGCACACTGTGATGGCAACAGGGACCCAGTTAATCTACTGTACCTTAGGACAGGGGATAAAGTTTTTAAATGAGAAATACAGAGAAGTGCACATGCCTTTATCTACACCCATAGTGCTACACAGTTCAACTACTGTCTGCTTTAAAACCCTTCTGCTCTTGGACAGAAGCAACCAATCATTCTCTGAAATATCTGCAAGGGCTGGCCCACTGAGGTGACTAAAATGGCACTGTGGGCCAGCTCCATTTGGCAAAAGACCAGGTACACACTTGCCAGGTAACGCCGCTCAGAGAAAACAGCTCGTCTCTAATAACAAATTAAATCCTACACAGAACCAAGGAACAGAATTGTGCGCTTTTTCTTCTGAGAACATGAGAATGTGACAATCAACCAGTGAGTAAAAAACTTTGGAGATTGTGTTTTCCAAAGAGGAAAAAAAAAAAATTTCAAGAAAATGGCAGGAAAAGCAATGAAACTGCACCACTCACAGTGAAGATTCTGCACAACAGTAAAAGTTTAGACAGCATTTTTCTTAAGACATCCAATACCATTAGTTAATTCAGATGTGCTTCATGTTCAGCATAGATGCCTATAAGTTTAAAATAGGTCTAAGAGTGTTGTCTCAGGTTACTTTTGTATAATTGGTATTTGTATAATTTTTAATAAGCTTCCAGACTTTATATTTAAGCCAAAGTACTTTAAGAGTGACATTCAAGATGAATATGGAAAGCAAATTATGAACAACACGCTCTCATTGCTTTTGGCATTCTGAAGAGAAAAATACTACCAAGATATTAAACATCTTTAATAAGGATTTTTACTACATAGTTCATGTCCTAAATACATATTTACGAGAGGAACAGCTGTGTACAAAATATGTCGCTTAAAAAGTATTTATACATATAAATCTAACCAATAGACCTGAATGGAGATTTTCTGGTTTATCAGCTATGATATGCATTTGAAAAAAGCTGCCTAAATATATATTTACACAATAGACCTCAGCTAAATGTGTTCATTTAAAAAATTAAGAAAATATATAAACACATGTTTGCCTGATAGACCAGAACTGCTCCTATTGCATAAAAATGTTTAGGCAGTTTTAAAAAAGTGTTTCTACATTTACTCCTCTGAAACTGTTCAGTTCTCTCACATAATCAAATTACTAAATTTCTCTGCTAATCTGAACAGCTCCAGCCTTTTGGGGGTAAATGCTGGATGTTTATTAAAACCCCTCAAAACTTTTACTTTTCAGAGACTAAATTAAAGAGCAAATCTGGTTTTTTAAGTCTTCTGAAGTACAGAAATCATGAAGTGTTTAACTTAGGCCTGATACTAATGCAGAAATTTTCATGTAAAAGGAAGACATTATTAAACTCACGTTTTTAGTTAAAAAAAAATGGTGAGCAGAGAGAATGTCAACCTAATATTAGTCTCCTGACTTTCAGTAATTTTCTCTTTGTGTTACCTGATAATATTGTTGCTGAATTATTTAATTTTTTTACTAAACTGGGGTATGGAGCTACAAAAAAATACATTTTGTACCTAATTATCTGGAACTACGCTTCCTTTACGATCTCACTTGAGCAGAATGTGGTTTTTTTCCTGTACACTTTCTCAGTCTTTTCTCATGCCCTAATTGAGGTTTTCAACATTCACAAATATAGTGCCTTATGAGTTTGACCAGCTAGGCAAAGAAGATAATTTTAAGTGCTTAGGACATAAGAAGTTAAGACAAGAAAAGAACAAAACATATCCCCTGTTTCAGAATTTTACAGTTACTTTCCAATTTATATCAACCTAAGAATACCCTCTGGAAACAGTTGTTCCATGTCAGGGAGATGGAAAAACATTATGCTCAAAATTGCTCATTACTGAGGGCAGCAGATCTCAAACTTTAAGGTTCAGTAGTGAAAATACAATTTTATTGAAATATTTTCATTTTAATTCCTATACAGCCTCCTCTTTCACCCCACAAATTCTGAAGAATGTAACAAATTAAACCGTGTACACTATATGAGCAAGATTTTCCAGGTTTGAAAACAAAATCTGAAATATACAGTTTGCTTTAGCCCTCACAGAGTATTTGGATGAGTCTTAATCCATCTTCTAACTTGTCCATTTTTTTCATACTCTGGGAATAACTTTGCTGTTTTACCCAATGTGTTATACAGTGAAATGAAGCTCAGTTGGAACGAAGCTGAAGTCAAGTGAGACCACCAAAGAAATGAACACATGAGATTGCTGTGGTACAGTAAAACTGTCTCAGCTGCTCACTGTAGTGTGCCCACCAGCTGGAGAAACATCTGATTTCCTCACACTGTTCCATTTAACACAGGTGCAGTAAAACAGCTCAAGCTAATTCCTGTATAGCTAAAGGTGTGACAAGTTCGCAATATAAAGTTAAACAGCAAAGAAATGCTTCAACATCATGTAGTGAAACAGGTTCACAAAATAAAAAAAAAACATGCAGAAGCTTTTTTTTTTTTTTTTTTTTTTTTTTTCCCCCCCTTTTTTAAGGTCTCCAACTGCATCCTACAGGCTCACTCGCTGCCACACATGACTTGCCACACTATCAAGTGACTCCTCTCAGCTTTGGCTACAGAAGGTTCAAGTGGTAGAGCTTCTCCCAGGAGTTCAGATTCTCCTCCTTCATCACCTGGAAAAAAAACAGCTTTGGCTGAGGCAGCCAATAACCAGAACAGCATCAACACCACATGCAACAAGACAAGAAAAACACTAAAAAGACAGTGTTGCCATATGCTGATATAAAAACAGATTAAAGTCTGTGAATGTAAACAGAGTGTGTTGTATAATTATCTCAGAGCCCAGCGTTCTGCTGGCCATATTCTTTACTTCCAGCCCCCAAAAAATAATGGCAGTTTCGTAAGTAGCCATATTCTACATGTTTTGTTACTTGCAATTCTTTAATGTAGAGAGAACTAATCTGCAAACTACCAGGCAGACAGAGATGGTTTTGCTACTAGAAAGTGCTCTCAGACAAACTCAAACATATAAATGCCCTGGGACAAGAGGGCAACTAAGCACATGTGAGACAACACAACATTCATGTCTATGGTCAACCTTTCCCACTCTTGCCTCCTGTTCCAGTTACTCCAGCTTGTCACAACTCTGCCCACAGAGGCAAAGACAGCCTTGAGCATCATCTCCATTATTGCTCTTCAAAATGAAGAGCAGTTTTGTAGCTGCACCTGAACTCAGGGTGACAGGAACTGACTGGGACCAAAGGTGACACTGAACTGCACATGGACAGCCAGGACCATCAATCCAGGAGGTCACTTCAATCAGAGGAAACAGGAACTGACCTACACCTTCAGGAATGTGCCAAATCAAATTTTGGCTGGTGTTCTGGTTAGACTCCTTTGGAGGGCTGAGGGAGCTAAACACAGAGTAGCCCCAAATTGCTCTTGACCAGTTTGCTGGGCTCATGTGGCACTGGCTGGGCCAAGGCAGCACTGGCACTCAGATCATGGCTTTGCCATCCTGCCACAGGGACAGCAAAACAAGCATTTGGAATGTGGCTGTTCCAGGTGCCCTGGGGTGACTGCAGCACTCGAGCCCTCAGTGCACTGTGGCACAGAACTGCCTCCAGCCCCACCTCCCACAGAAATCCAACACAGTCACCCCAGGAACCTGCCTGTCACTCATCAGTGGGATGACAGGACTAGGGATGGCCTTCCTGGGTTTTCCTTTGTAATGGTTTATGTGGGTTGTTCTGTCGTTTGGTTGGTTCTGAAAGACTACAGACAGATTTAGGCAAAAGGTCAAAAGCAGGTCTGAGTTGTGACACCTTTTTATGCACTTTTTGTCAAGGTCTTCAGCTGCAGATTAAAAGCACAGAATCACAACAGCTCTCACTTTATTTCCCCAAAGAGCTCAATTTAAAAAGAAGATATATGTTTACACAAGAACTCTTTCATGGGCTAGATCATGCAAAAGTGCTATCCAAGAAAAGCAGTGATCAAACACGATGGGCATGCAGAGATAAGTGATCTACTTTATTCCTTCCCACTGAAAAATGAGTAAATTTTACACTGAGCATTCTTCACTTAACACAACATGTTTTCAGTTATATTGCTTTCATTTGCATAATGTTTTCAATATGCAAAAATTTGCATATTTAAGTAACTAAGGACATGTTTTCCAGCAGTTTGAGACAGATTAACCTGCCAAAGAAAGACTGAAAGCATACACAGGAAGGTGGTATGTGACTCCAAAGCAGAGTTTCAAATAAACCTTCTCACGCAGTCGTCCCAAAGGTCATGGTTTATTGGGAGGAAGAGAAGAGGCTGAAGGTGAAGTGTGTCAGAATAAAAATACTTCTACCCCTGCAGTGTATGGTAAAGGCTATATACTGACCACACAAATGCACTCATTGCAGTTGCAGCAGCAGTTATTTATTATGTGGTTAATACCCTTTCAGTATGAAGTATGACTCATTTAAAGCTCAGATTTCTTACCCATTCTGAAGTCAATGTATCCTTCTCCACCGCTTATCACCAACATTGATTTAAAGGGACTCTGGTTGAAGGACTCTTGGGCTTGTTTATCAGCTGTTAGATCTGTTCCACCACTACTCTGAGGGCAAACAACCTGACCTGGGTGAAAAACAGAACACTTTTTTACGCCTTATCTCAGAGTAAAACCTTCTGTGCTTGGTCATTAGATGACAATGCCTAAAGCAGCTGAGTGCCTTCTTAACAGACAAGTGCTCACTTAGCACAGCACCTTTTTCACAGAAGGAAGCAAAGTCCTTGCTTGTGACCAAGCCCTTTTCCTCCCATTAAACAGGGCTGCACTTAGCAATCAGACAAGTCTTGTAATTAAAGTACAATACATTCTTTCTGAAAGTACGAATTCATACTCTTGCTATCTTTGCCTACACACTGTGTTTAACTAAGTGTATGAAGGAAAAAACAACAAACAAACAAAAAACCCAAACAAAAAGAAACAAAACCTTTTGAAGATGGTAACAAAACCTCACCTGGTACTGCAACAAAGAATTTCACAGCATCCCGGTGGCCGTGGAAGCAGAGCTGTGCGTGTGCCATGGAACAGTAGGGGATGAATGTCCCAGGAGTCACTTTGTCACTGTGCTCGTCTCCATACACACGGATCACACTCCCTGGACGGTTTCCAGAGCCTGCTGCTGACTTATTGGCTGCAAAAGAAGAGAAGTTGTTTTCTACTTCAAAACACAAATTGCTGAAGTGGTTATTTGTTAAGAAACCTTATGGTACCATCTAAAAGCTAAAGCCAACTTAGATAAAAATGAAACAGGAGGGCAGCAATGCCAATTCAAGACAGAGCTGGAAAGAAAAAGATTGCATGCTTCGTTATTTTAAGTACGTCAGAAAATGGAGCAGGATTCTTATTAGTCTAGCATAAACACCAGATTTCAATATCCTACTTTTGGGAAAAAATAATTTGTGAGAGGACTCTATCTTTCATAGAAAATAAGTACCCCTAATGTGTTTCAGTATGAGCAAATTCCATGTACTTAAACATGTAATTGAAGACAGTTTCATTCCAACTAATCATAATGTATGCCCTTGCCAGCAAAAATTCTCTAGAAACAGCCACCTGTGGGCATGGAAGAGCTACCCTATTATCATTCTACATCTAGATTTTATTGAGAAGTTTTAAAATACATTAAACCAGAGAAGTACTCATGCTAGACATACAAGCCATCTCCATTCCAAAGACTATCAAAGTAGTGAAAGAAACAGTGATTTGTAACAAGACAGCAAATGATGTGGATTAATGACAAAGTTATAAGATGTGGTGTCATATTGGCTGGAAGAAAAACAGTCTATATGAGAGTTCAGCTGCAACACAGGATGATATGCTAAACTGCTGAGCAGATTGGTGGCCATTTAGCAAACATAAAACTGCTGCAATGCAGTAACTGCAAGTGGAAAAACATTTAGGAACATACAAAGGGTAAATCTATAAGGAATGGGAAACAGCCTCCAAGTGGCTATTAGAAGCCTGAAAATAGGTTTTGGTTCAGGATCTGCACTTACCCCTCAGCCCCAGTAAACGTCCCTGGTGGAGGATTACAGCTAGTGAGAAAGGAGGAAAGGGGAAATGGATAGGTATGACAGTAGAGGAGAAGGATTAATGAGAACCCACTACTCATATTTTGTTTTTTGATAAGGTAGAGCTTAAAATTGTAGCTCCTAAAAACCCAATAGATATTTAATTACAGAAGATTCAATCAAAAGTCACAAAGAACAGCATCTTATTATAGAAGTTTCAGTACAAAATAGACCACAAAAGCACTGTCATGTATTTTTATTATTGATTAGCAACGTTTCCCCTTTCTCTCTTTCCTTGGCAGAAGGCTCCAGAACAACTTGTGTTTGCAAACACCCTTTTGGAGCATCATCTGCTGCCCTGCTACTGAGACCCAGGGGATTGAGAGATGCCACTGCTCATGCAAGGATGTGACTGCTTTTAAAAAACATTAATATTTCTCACTAGGGTTCTCAGCCTCACTATCAGACTACCCCCCAAAAGGCTGTTCTAACCCACAACCCACCGACAGAACTGAAATGAAACTGAACAGCTTTAGAAGGGATTTCTTCACGTTTACTCCTGGTTTAAAACAAACTCCTCTGGAAACACTAAATTAAGCTTGACACAAATTAAGAGCTATAATTTTTGAAAGCATGATTTAAAGTGCCTCAAAATCCATGACAGGAAGTCTGTCCTTCCTTAGTACATTCATGCAAGGCAAAAAAAAGGACAGTTACTGAATGGATGGACAATGCAATGGAACAATATGAGAAACAATGCATGTGCTTACTGTTCAACAAAGCAGATAAAACATGAAGTTTTCACTATTAAATCACCCTAAAACTTCAGCTGTCAGACAGCACTATTTTCTAGGTAACAACAGTACAACTAGGACTATCAAAGGTCTGCATTTTATTTTCTGAAACTTCTGTCTGCCTGTTATAACATTAGTCTCAGGCACAAGTGTTGAGGCTTTTTTTTAATTGTTTAAATGCAATCAATTTACACAGAGATTCTTCCCAAGCTTTACCTATTTAAGATTTGGTTTGCCCTTGAGCTGTTCTTTCCTCCTGAGATTCAACTGCCCTCAATTAGTTTCAGCCTATGACAAGAGTCTGGGGTCTGCTGTTAAGCAAAAACCCAGATTTACATGATTGGAATTTGACCTGGATGTTAGTGCCCTGTTTGAAGAATGGGTTTAGAGCTCCTATAACTCTGAATGTGTCCATTAAAGTAGTCTATGCTATTTCTGTTCCAGTCCTTTATACCCACTTTGTGATGAATTCTCAAGAACTAAAGCCAATCAAATTGTATTAGCAACAACACCAATGTGCTCAAATCAAAGAAAAATCTACTTTGTGATCATATGGCAATCAAAAATAACATTAATTAGAAAACCAATGATGTCTCATAAGCAATAAACTTCTATCAATGCTGCTAATGCTCAGAACACCTCTAAGGCTTCGAAGTGTCCCTTTGATTCAAGCCAACTCTGCTCAAATGGCAGTACAGGAGATGTGTTATTTTCTCAGAGTAATTGTAACCACATACACAGATTTAGGTGCTAAACATCACAGGCCTGATCTGTTACAAACCTGAAAGAGTCAGACCTGGCAGTGAAGCTTTCTATCCATTAGCAAGCATCTGAATGGTGTTTAATACTTTTTTTTTTTATGCCTACAGCATATTGCACAGTGCTATTCATTGATGTTTTACTTACTTTCTGTTAATGGAATGGAGATGATGACACCATTTCCTGTTCCTACCCATAAACGATTACAAGACACCATAAGTGCTGTGATTCTCACAAATGAGAATCCCAGTTTACCAGTACCTAGAAACAAAAGATGCTTTTCATCAAAAATTATGAGCAAGAATAATTTTAGTTCTACAACAGAGAATCTTAGATCCAACTCCCAAATCACACAGACAAGTAATTCCCTCCCACTTCTGACAGAAACAAAGTAGAGGAGCACATTTAAGTTGTAAAGATAACCTAGAAGGCTACAACACTGTAATTAAATTGAGAACCTATACTGCAAGAGCAACATTAGCTATGAGAAAGCAAAAAAGGTGTAACAGCTCCTTAAGGCTACACAGTAAAATCTTTTGGGGCTTACCAGCTTTTAAAACAAACAAAAAAAGTGAGTTTACAGATATAAGATAGTGGTTTGTCATCCATTAAAATTAATTTCTCATTTGTTAGCATGATGAGGGGAGCAGAAGGCTGACCAGCCATGTGCACAGCAGTGACTTGTGAAGGATTTCCCAGAGCCTAATTACCTGTATTTGTTGTGTAATGTAGGTGGTCAAATTGCTCTTATACAGGTATTAATGAAAAAAAAATCAGAAAGCATACTAGGTTCAACAGCAATAAAAATTTGCTATTTTGAGGGGTTTTATTTGAAAAAAGAGGCAATTTTCCCAGGCAGGTAATGGATTCTTCCCACTTTAGCCATAAAAAAACGTATATCATGTTCATGACGCTGCAATCTTTCTCTTTTTCTATACTGATACAAAATATGTATCAGTATAGAAAAAGAGAAAGATTGCAGCGTCTCTATTGGTGCCTGCCCAACTCAATCACCATTTTCCTCATTAGTTCTGAGTTTTTAAGGACACTTTACACATCAGGTAAGGTCAACAGACTGTAACAGAGGACTGTAACAACAGATGACCCATCACACCCATCATGCTTCACAGACTGACTTAGGCATCTACTTCCAGATTCAAGTTTGCACAAACTGATTTTAACTGGCCTTTCCACCCACCCTTGCCCCAAATCTGCAGTGAGAACTGCCTGATCCGCTAGCAGGACATGGAAGCTGCAGACAGCAAGAACACACCAGTTTTCCCTGGGGACTTACCGAGCATTTTGCTTACATAGGGCTCAATGTCCACGTCCTGCAGGTGCTGGTAGGTGTGGGCGTGGTAGAGGCGCAGGGTGGAGTCCAGGCGGATGGACACCCACACCCCGTCCCCCACCCACGCCAGCTGCCTCACTTGGCTCTCCCTCCTTGGGTGGGCATCAAAGGACTTCTGTTGGGGTTCAAATCAGAAGGTAAAACAAAGGGAAGAGTAATAAAGGTTTCTCTGTTACTCTCTCACAGCTGGAACCGGCAATTGTAAATCAAGCACAACCCTTTGATTTGCAAGATCACAGACAGTGTTTAGCTCGGTTACAAATAGCATGTGATGTTCTAAAATTGCTGATTCCCTTCCCTGAGTGTGATCTCAAAGCTGTAATTTCCTACTCTGTCTTCATTTACACACCTCATTCCAGCCTGCTCCAGCTTCTCTCTCCCTTGAACCTGTAGGAAAACAGGTCTCTCTCAAGGGAGAGAGAATCCCTTTTTGGTCTGAGATGCTGCTGCCACAGCACAAGGTACACGTGCCCAAAAAGTGTCTTTCTTCCTTGTTCTATCATGACTGACTCTCATAAACAACCCCACCTGTGCAAAATACACACTATCCACCAGCAAAACAATCCATTTCACTTTTTATATGAACTTCATTTCATATAAAATTTCCCATATACATTTATAGTCTTCTTCACAGAAACAGGTTATTATTGGGTGATTGGTATTTTCAGAAGAGCTGAGCAGTCACCCTCAAAGGCCTGGCCCAGGTCTTGGGCCAATTAGCAGGAGCTGAAGCACTTATACTGCTCAAGGCTTGCAGAAACCTCAGCCACTTTCTGCTCTTGAGATGACAGACCAAACATTGCAGATAAAACACCAGCTCACACACCTTGCATGTACTATTCTCTAATACAAGGACCCAAATTAAGATTTACAATCCTCTGCATGTGGGCGGAGAACAAAATAAGGCACACAGAATAAGCTGGGAGCTGGCCTTACAAGTTCTGCACAACGCCACTTTCCAGTTTCTGGCCAGCTAAAAGTGGAGAACTAAATCTCCCAAAAACTCATTTCAGTAAGTGAGAACTGTCTCATAACAACTTTAAGTCTTCCAAAATAACTATTTCGTAAAACACATTTGCTAGGTAGCCTGTTTCTGCACTGATGAAAACATGTTTCTGGAGTTACTCTGGAGTCTGAGCTGCAGCATTGAAATACAACAATTAATTATTTTAATCACCATTGGAACTTACCTCTATTTTCATGGCCTTTGGTTGAACAACATAGATTTTGTTCCTGTAGCCACACCAGACCTTGTCATGTACCACTGTCATGCACCGGATCGAGTGGTGCGGCCGGCCCAGGTCTAAGAGGTGATAGTTTGTCAAATCCCACTGACCATCTGCAAAAACAGGAGGAAAACAAAAAGCAAAACTCACAGGAACCTGTGTTTAATTTAAGGAAAATTTAGAACTACAAGCAACTATCTTAAAAGGCTTATTTTTTTTAAGCATTGTAATAACCTGGGTAAGTCAGTACAAGTTATGGCTAGGCTCCGCATTAAAAAAGCGTCAACACCCCAAATGTTACCTTTTTTTAAAAATAAAATTGTACAATGATTCAGGTTAAAAATCCAACAAAACATTTTTCAATCAGCAGGTTACTCAGTGCTACAGGCTCTGCTTGACTAGGACCAGTACCTGTGAAAACAAACAGCTTCCCACACAGCACCAGGCACTTGCTGCTTGGCTGAACATAGTTGGCCAGTGCAGATTTTTTTTAAAATATGCTGCAAGATCTTAAAAAAGGCACCTGAAATCTACTAAAAGCATACTAAATTTGGTCATTCAACACCAAGTAAAATCCTTCTGTAGGCTGAACTAAGGCCACAGATGATCAATAATATTCACTAGAGAGGCTTAGGTACTGTAAGCCACGGCAGGGAGTTTAAAAAAAATAAACAACAAAACCAAAACACTAAAACCAACTTCATCTCAGATGCATCTTTTCCAGTATTTGCATTAGTGTTGTGCAACCTTTTTAATTCTTCTAAATGCTGAGCACAAGGATTTAAGCATCACAAGGGAAAGATTAAATGAACAGAGTGGAAAAACAAGCTACGTTCCAGTTTTTCATAGTAAGACCTTCCCCTCTAGGTCCTATTTCTCAAGGCTGAAGAATGGAGCTGGTTCAGTAGTTTGGGCAGAAATTCTGAAGGGATGCTTACAAAATTCTCATTGAAGGACTTGCCCAGAGACAATTTTTAACACTAATAAAACAGAAGACATGATTATTGAGCATAATGAAAAAGCAAGAGAGATGATGATCAAAGTGGACTTTTGATGGCTTTTCCCTATTTATCTCAGATCTATACCATTCTCCATTTCAGAGTAAGAAAATACTCCATGAATGCACCACAACAGTGCAAAAACAGTACTTGAATCTGCAACTGAAATAACAAGAAGTATTTCTCATGACAACCCAAAAAAAGGTCATTGGGGAATACATTATCAAAACATTACTTGTAAATGGTACATTTCTTTCCTGACTACTGTTAAAAATTCCCAGGTTTCCAGAGGCAACAGAATACTCACCGAGTCCCCGGTGAAAGATGGCAAGCGTCCCATCTGCCAGTGCAACCAAGACTATTCCTTTGACATGTCTGGGGAAAAAGGAGGCACAACAACACACTCTGTTAGACTGCTCTGCTCAGAAGGCAGGCTTAAAGCTAGATATAAACATCTGATATTTCAGCATATTTTTTACAGTCACATTCGTCCCAGTGTTTTGATTTTTACAATATAGCTCAAGAGAAGGGATGTAACAAGGGGTCAAAATCCAATTCAGAGAGCTTGAAATATATCTGGCTACAATGCCTGAAGAAAACAGCAAAGATAGCAACCTATAACTGTTTTGCGTAGCTACAGCTCATCCTTTGGGCTATGTATTTCCAAGAGATACAAGATTCCTTTTATTTTCCTTACTCCCCAGAAGTTTTCCACTGTCCCTCAAAGAGCATGCAGGCAGTTATGGCAATTGACCTTCTCAATATCTGAGGAGGAAATATAAAACTCCTTTGGAAAGTATTTTAACAGAAATTCATTATGATTTACATGACATTCTTTCAGGACTTACACAATACTGAGAATAGAATCTTTAAGTTTAATGGCATGAACACATTTCCTCCACTGGGCCACTGACGAATGAACATACAGGCTGCAAAGACAAATCAGGAGGGATTAAAAGCACTACCAGACAAAAACAACCACAAGCAAAACCCTTATAAACCGAAATCCACAATCAAAGGGAAAATAAGTCTTCATCTTCCACTGGAAATTATGTGTCCACTGAAAGGAAGAACTACATGAGCAGCAGAATGGCTTTTTCAGAGGCCTAAAGCATTACAAACTCCCTTGCAGATCCATCTGCAGTAAAAATTACAATACATTTTTGCTAGCATACTAAAATATTGAAAGTTATGGAATTAACAGACCATAACAATTTCTTTGACAACAAAACAACCCCCAGAACTTCTCTGCAGATGAAGGGTTATCTAACAAAAAAGGGTTTGCCAATCATCTACAATACTTCCTTTGAATTCTATAATGCCTAAAAATGCAGCAAAGCATTCAAGGTTTTGGCTCTCTTGAGATCATCCTGTGCTTAATCCTGACTTGAGACGGTTATCAGGCCTGTAGGCACAAGAAGCAAGTTTAAAGTAACTATCATAAATAAATGCAACAAGATTTGCACTTCCTTACCATCCATTCTGTGCTCCAAGCCACATGGTCGGTAAAAGGCTACTCATTTTCTGTGCTTCTTCTCTCACTAGATCTTGCTCATTTGGCAGAACTGCAACATCCTTATATAACTCTGACTCAGTACTAGAAAGAAATACCAGTTAAGATACATTTAATGGGGCGCACAGGCTGTAACCCAGGTGTTTACTTCACTACTGAGAGTTCCTACACTGGCTTTTGAAGTACATGAGGTGTTTAAAAACACAGTAACCACATGTAAAAGTACAATACAGATGAAAACCTCAATAACAATGAATTTCTTCAAGTGGACATTTACTTTTACAAGGAAAACTAGGTTCCATTCAAGCCTGTCAGTATTATCTCTGGGGAATAGCAGAAGAGAGTCACAAAGCACAGTCTTGTACCAAGACTATTTATATAAACCTCAACACACTTGAAAAGGAAAAAAAAGTAGTCATTTTGTCTCCATGCTACATTCCTACAAACATTATATTTCTTTCTTTAAATGCATTTTAAGAGGTATGAGGACTGAGTCTAGGTACTTAGGCTGATACACTGGAGATGCCTCTATTGTATGCTGCACTCCCAAGGGATCTGTAAAGACATGCTCTGTGTAGACTCCAGTTTGTGCAATATCAGCTGTGTCTTCTCCTGTCCCTGCATTGACTTCTGTTGCTTCTGTTGCCTCCTCTGCCGTTGGAATGTTCTCATCTACTGAATTATTTTCAGTTGCAATATCTATGAAACAAACACATTTGAAAAACCTTTTAACAACTGCAATACAATTTGCTACTGTTTAAAACAGCCAGAACTTGATACTTAAAACTGAAGTGATTAGCTGTTATAGCCAGACAGTTATAATTTCCACATCAGAATCAAAAATATCACATCAGAAATGCCCAAATTTTAGCAAGTTGCACTGTATAAACAAATGTCAAATGCACTTTTAAGTATCAACCCTGATGGCTCAGACTGGCCATTAAATGATTAACTAGGACAGTAGTGAACAAGGCCAACCACCACATATCCATTGACAATCCTATCACCATACAGCTCTGCAGAGCACATCACAACAGTGTGAATGTCCATTAAATAATCAGTTTCACTTAAATCTCTATTAAGACTTGACAAAATCCGAGGCATTTATTTTAGCCACTCTTTGGCAAGATCTGCATTTCAAATATTACACTAAAATCTCTAGAGCAGGCACAAAATTCTCTCAAAAGTACCTGCAAGAAGCAGCTACCAATTCCCATTTCATGTCACCTCCACCACGTTTTCAGCTACAACGTGCAGATTTAGAGAGAGTTTATGTTATCATGGCTCACACACTGTTAACCTCAGTAGCTGCGCCACTTATTTCCAGCCGCATCTCGAGGTGTTTGGCCAGCCCTGACACACCTGCAGTGTTTATCACATACCTGACTGTTTCTCTGCCACAGGTGAGGCCCCATTAGTGTCGTGGGCACCAGGAGCCCCCGTGAGACCCTCAGCAGTGCAGCCCACCACAGTGATGCCCCCCAGCAGGCTGTCGGTCTCGGCAGAGCTATTGCTGGTCATACTGCCACACAGGGAGGATTTGTCCACTTGGCTGGAATCTGCTTCTTGGGACCCTTCTTCTCCTGCAGGGTAGTCAGTTTCCCTTGCCCCTGAAAGAGATTAAACTCGGAATAACATAATATCCTGAGCTGGAAGGGACCCACAAAGATCCAGTCCAACTCCTGGCCCTGCACAGACACCCAACAGTCCCGCCTGTTGTCTCAGAGCATTGTCCAAACACTCCTGGAGCCCTGGCAGCCTTGGTGCCGTGACCACTGCCCTGGGGAGCCCTTTCAGTGCCCCACCACCCCCTGGGGAAGAATCTTTTCCTGATATCCAGCCTAAACCTCCCCTGACACAACCTCAGGCCATTCCCTTGGGCCCTGTCACTGGCTGTTTTTCATAGGGATAAGGGTGAATCACTTCTCTATCTAATAACTAAGCTTCAAACTGAATGAGCTCTCCAGCAACTGAGATTAAACATGCAGGCAGCCCCTATCTACAAGGTTATTTTAAACATGATCAGCAAACATGGAAGATGCTGTCACAAAGCTCACAAAACAAAAGCAAGATTGACATACGTTGCACTACAATGTCATTCACTGTATTTTGCAGTTTTCCAAATAGCTTATTTCTATTTTAATTAATCTTCCTCTAAAATTAGATTTCATAACAGTGCATGTATGCAAGAGCACCTATCTACATCTTTATGAACTTAGGTGCAATAGATCCTTTGTTCTAGAAGAAAAACCTTTTTTCTCATGTTCAATCCCCTTATTCTTCCAAGACTTAAAATACACTCAAATGCAACAAGGATTCCCTCTGCAGGGAGCTCCAAGACTTGCTGCTTATCTTCAAGAGGCTGAAGAGGTCGAAAAAGCAACCAGCATATTATTCTTTTTGTGATGTTCACAATTCCATGAAATATTGACACTGTTGCACAGTTTATAGTACATCAAACAAAACGGTTCCCCTTGGCTGCTGACATCTCTGATCTTTGGTTAATTTAGGTCAACAGCCAACTAAAGAGTGAAACAGTAGGGTAGAAATGCAATAGTTTAACGTACAACTAACCACTTTCTTATTGCTGTGTTACAGTAACTTTTTATCACACTAAGTAACAAATCTGTGGGTTTTCATTGCATAAGAAAAGCTGAATAAGAAACACGTAAAAAAGCAGGAGCTGAATCAGCCCAGGTGTTTACCTGGCACACTGGCAATACAAAGCACGTGAGAATTGCAAACAATGAAACTGTCCAGAATATTCCCTGGTTGATTTGCATCAATAATGATAACTTTTGTAGCAGAATGTGTGCTAGTACAGATCCAAACTAGACTGGATAACTCTTCCTGATGTTTCAGTTCCTTCTGCTGATCCTGAAGGAAAACAAAGGCAGAAATGAACAACAGAAATGGGGACAGAATAGAATTATTACCTTTGATCTTTTATGGTCTTACATTTTCACCTACGGAAATACACATAAATATGTGAGAAGTTAAATATCTTCAATGCCATTGTAAAACTACATATAGTTACTTGCTCTCTAATCTGAAGCATAAAGCTACCTCATATTTCATACTCCTATTAAAAATATAGAAAATATTATAATTACACTGCATAATTATACAGTTAGACCAGTATAAAATAAAAACATTACTGACATGCCAACTGCCATACTCAGTATCACCACAGGTTAATATGATATCCCAAAGCACTTCAAAATTAAGACTTTGTTTTTATGCCCTTAATGTGAATTCCACTCATGGCAGTTAGAACATAAACAGTTCTGTCACAAATGGTTTTTAAAGGAGGCAGCACCGGTATAAACAGTTCATCATTTTGATGTAAAATTGATTTGCTCCTGAGATTTGCCAGCAAGGGAAGAATCAAAGTATTTAATAGTTGGATTCAATAACCCAAACATCCTGGGCTAATGACTAACCAAGAAAAAAAAAATCTATTTGTTACCAATGAACCTGATGAAAAAATACTTTATCACTCTACAATTACACAGTAAAGATGTATAACTACATAATTTATTAAATGTGCCTTGCAGTGACCTTACCTTGAGCTCCTGGTCTAGTTTATCTAAGCTACTCTGGGATCCTGTTTGCTGCTTGTTGCCATCTGCATCCACACCAGTCACATCATTGTAGAACACACTGGCACCAACCACTGACCCTCCATCTCGTGTTTTCCCTCCTGACAGGTTCACCCCTACAGCACACCACAGCTTGGGAGAAAAAGAAATGTCACACTTGAATCTCAAACTAAAAAAAGAGACACAAGCATTGTCAAATATGCTAAGTGACATCAACATTATTATATATCCGAAATCCATTTTAAGTTATTAATTACTTAATTAATAATTACTTAAAGTCACGTACATTTTACTGAGACAAATTCTTCTTCACTATGTTTTCAAAAGAAACAACTTAATTTGAAAAAGAATGTAACTGAGTCCAAAACAAAAGTATTCAAGCTATAATTTGCCCAAGTCTCTCTATCATCACTGGAAATATCCTACCTTCATAGAGGTATCCTTCTCGTCCAAAGGTCTCAGGTAAACAGGTACAGGCAAGTTCTTCATCTTATTTTCACCCTGTCCACCATTTGCCACCTAGGTAAAAAACAAACAGGAAAAGTTTTACCTTTAAAAAGGCTTACAGTTTTTGAAATCAGTTGCTCAGAATTTATTAAACACAATTAAGAATTTTGCATTGTTGTTTCCTTTAGAAAGATTCTTTCCTGCTAAGTTCAACAAAAAAAGCTGGAATCACTCAAACACAAGCTGTGAAATCATACCCTACTCAAATGTGACAAAACATGAAGCTGTTAGCATTACTCTTGAAAATATCATACCTGTTTGTACTTCTGAGGTAGACTCCAGCCAAAAGCCTGCACTCTGCCATCCTCTTTCTGGACATGAGCTTTCACCTGGCGGTACTGCTCCCTCTTCTGCTCCCGGCGTGAGGCTAAACTGGCTTCAGTTCTGGGCAAGAATCAGGATTCAGGAAATTCTTACTTATGCTCTTTAGAATCTCTCGTGCAATGGGAATTGCTGTTAAACTCAATAACCGAGATCACTGTGCAAGCACTGGGTTACCAAGGATATCCCTAGTTTTTTACATCTACACCAGGTTTCCTGTGGGCCATTTTTAAGGGATTGGTGAAAAACAGGCAAAACCAGAAAGTCTGTTGCCAGCATCCTTAAAAGAAATTAACTTGGGTTGTGTACCTCTACTAGGAGCTTTAAAAGTTGCAATTCACAAGGATATATTGCCAAAACAAAGCACAGGAAAAAAAAAAATTACAGATTCTTGTTAGCCTGACTTTTAAGTGAACCTTAAGTACCTGTACAGTTATTGCCCAGCGACAACATTTGCATATAAAAGCATACCAAGTGTCGCCTCCTGTGCCTAAATGAACTTCTTTGAAAGACAGTGGTATTTACCAAGTAGAATATTTCAGCCAGGTGCTCGAAGCATTCACCCACTGCTTCACATTTCACTCTGCACTATCTTGAGTCCTTATGAATCAACACTCACTTCAGGAGAACATTATACTTAATTTAGCAGTGTGCTAGTAATCTCAGAGGACTAAGAGTAAACACTTTGATAGAGCATATCTACTAGTATAAAACCAAAATGTCTTACTCTTCACTGAGGAATTCAAAGGCTTTAGATTTGTCACTGGGTAATTGAGATAAGGTGCTGCTTCTTTTCTTGACTGATGGAGTAATGTGCGAGGTCGGAGCATTGTATTTAACATTAACAGGAGGTTCTGGTTTCTTTGCTGTATTGCTGGATGAACTGAAGAGCCTGCTAAAACTAGAAGAGAAGACAAGAATCAAGATTTGTCAGATACATCCAAATTTGACTATGCAGGCAAAACACAGCATATACAGCTCTGCCAGCTCAAGACAGTTAAAGTGAGAAACTGGAGCCAAACATAGCAGCAGCCACCACACACTCAGCAATGCTCTCAAAGCACGAAAACTCATGTCCATAAGAAAAATTCTTAAAGGATTATCATCCCATTTATCAAATTCAATGGGAATTTCATCTTGAATTAACTTCTACAGGGAACCAACAAAATTAGGATATGAACATCACACCTGGAAGACAGTTATATCAAGGACATTAGTTCATGCAGAGAGCATTTTAAAAACCCCACTATTTTCTACACAACAAGATAAACAGTTATCAGCAAATCACAACATCAAAAGGATTATTTGACAAATATCTTGTTGTGAAAAACACTGATTTAGATTTAGAGAGCTTGAAGTCAGCGAGGAGAATGTAATAATCAGTAAGCTGTACTTCACAGAGGGAAAAGATGCTGAAATAAATGCAATCCCCACGTGCTATTCAGGTTTCTACTTTTCATCATAAAAATGAATGTGGAAAAAATGTTCAGAACAAGAATCCTGGTGCATATTCAGCTAGGGAAAAAATTCCAGCACTTTGGCATTTAACTTCACAAAGTGCACAGCCACTCACTACATGCTGCGGCTTACAATACAATTTGTCTTCCAGACCAGCCTTACCGAGTTGGCATGCTGGGCAACAAGAGGAGAAGGGTTAAGATATCTTCATCTGCCAAAAAATAATTAGCTAACATACACAAATGTGTCAGCTAATTGGTTGGGGTCTTCATTTATTTCTGAGTGAGTTGTGTTTCTATACTTACAATTGCCAAATGCTCGATCTTTTTTTCTCTTGCATGGCCGGATTTTCTCTGGATGCTCTACAAGAAATGAATTCCAAGTTTACTGAGTAAGCAACAACTTAAAAAAGGAAAAGGAATGGAACAGTGTGTAACTCTTATTTTTTAAAAAAAGATAATGTCTTGAAAATAACAAAGCCTGTTTTTTCACACTGCTGCTTCTTTACTGATCAGAGAACAATACTGAAATTCCCACCAGAGGAAAAAAGTTACATAATAAACTTCATCCACATTTCTCTGCATACCAAACAAAATGGCAACTTTTCCAACAGAAGAGACAAGTCTGCATAATACTTTGTAATGAAAAAAGCTTGAAGAAAGCAGCAAATGATTTTTAATTATTCTGCCCCCTATTTAATATTTTAACCATTGCTCTTTGTTTTGAAACCTATTCATCTTCAATACATCAGTAAAGAATTGATAAAGTGAATGTTCCTATAGCCTTAGATAAGAGATTGGACAGGATTTCTACAGCAGACAACAGCCACAGAAGAACAAGCCATGGCTGTTGGGAATGTGCATTTTTCCTCCCAAAGGGTAACAGGCATGAGGACAACGGGAATAATTACATGTTACTGCTGTCCATGGCCAGCAGGCAGCACCACAGCCTCTGGTACCTCTAGTCAGGGACAAGGATGAGCTAGGCTGAGGTCTGAGGCAGAAGACATAGGTTTTTAAACCATACCTTCCAAACAATTGAATATTCAGGATGCAAATGAGACCAAATCATCATCTTTATTGCTTATATTTAACACAGCTTGCACAACTTCAAACTATTTTATCCTGAACAACTCAAGTCCTTCCAAGGGAATTATGCTCAGTGTGAAGACTGCTTTATCCCTATTTTGACATCACAAGGCACGTGTACACAGAGTAATTTTACTGCCCATCAGATTAATGTTATTTACAATTTCCAACTTTAGTAACTGTTCCAGAATAAGCATTCCTTGAAAAAATGTGTGTATTTCATATGAAATCATAATCACATCATACGAAGTAACACATCTTCATTGAGGTCTCACCAAGAACCATTCTGACAAATTACATGCCCGTAACTTAAAAACAATGTTCCCCATGGGCACGAGGAAAACAAGCAGAAAGCAATGAACCTGCTGACCAGATCACTCAGCAGCTAAGAACCACGAGGAGCTCTGTCAAAGATTCTGTAAGAGCCTTTTCACCTTATCATCTCAGTCCATCGGACAGCCTCCTGCAGCTCCATCAGCCTCTCCTTGTACTGGTTCCTCTCCATCAGCACTCGGGCCATTTCCACACGCGTGAAGCGTTTCCGCTGCGCCGTGGGGACGTCGCTCTGGGCACACAAGGAAACAAACGTGGCAGGGGCAAAGGAGCACCACAGGGCCCTGCAGAGCCACCCTCTGCCTCCTGATAACGGCCAGGCTAGGGCGCAATTCCAGAGTTCAAATAGTTTGGGGCTTTGGAAATCTGAGTTTTACCCTCGTCTCCTCCATACAAAGCAAAGGATGCTCTGTATGCAATATAATGTGAATGAAAACGGCTCTTCAAAAAAAAGAGTGTGGTAATAGTGGGCAGAGAGGAAAGCAAGCAAACTAATCACTATCAATTTAAGTTTACTTGTGCTCTTTAGATCTTCTGTCATTTCTATATAGGAACTTTACCACTACGTATTAAGCAGTAAGCTTTAGTAGCACTCACTAAATTCATGGACTTCTAGTGTCCCACTGAATTACACACACAAAACCACACGCACATATACACCTACATCATCATCCTCTTTAGCCTTCTGTCTTGCTTCCTCTGCTTCTGCACGAGCTCTAAACAAAATAAACAGCTGCATTAAATACCACAGTAGAGCTTTTCTTTTCCTTTTTTACAACCATGGAACTAAACTTACTTTCTCAGCTCTTCTTCCAGTTCTTTATTCTTCTCTTCAAGCTTTTGTTTTGCTTGTTTTACAGCCTCTAATTCACCTTGTAGTACATCCTTTTCACAGGTCAATTCATCCACCTTTGCTATTAAATCATTCTTCACTACATTCAGTGCATTTCTACACAAACATTGAAAACACATGGTTATAAGGTTGAGCATGGTCTTGTAGTTCAGTTCCAGCCTGGTTTTATTTTTGAAGACTTACACATTTCTTACACAGAGCTGCTGTAAAAAGATACAGCTTTCTTAGAGGTAAAACCATCTCCTCTCAAATCTCCAAGAGTCAAACACATTCACATTCTCTCTATTAGAAAAAAGTACTGATAAATCAGTTTGCTTAGAATAAATTCTTCAACAGTGCTCCAGTGGATTTGCCTCTGCACTTAAAGCTGTGTTTCTGACAGGGAGTTGATCTTACCAGGACACAGCATCCCATTCACTGGAGCCTTACAAGGATGAAAGCAGATTTTGCTTCTTTGGTCCTTAATTTCTAGAAGACCAACTCAGACAAATACACCTACAAATTCAAAATACTCACACCCCCACTACTCTTAGAACTGAAAGCATATTTGTATAGTTTCAATTCTGTATCAGGATATTGAAGACATAATGAAATAATAGGAAGTCAGTATTTTTTACATAAATATTCTCACTTACTTTGTCTCCAGCAGCTGAGTGTTTTCCAAAATAAGGTTTTCAACCTCACGCCCCATTCCTTTCCAAAGGAAACAAATGCTTGAAATTAGCAAATAAAATGGATGTTTTTACAAAACTTATGTTTTGCCATTGCCTAAAGTCAACTGAATTTTAAGTATGACAAACTTGTCAGAAGAACTGAACTATCTGAAGTTTCAGGTCCAACCTACCTCCTACAATTAGCTTTCCCCCCACCTTCTCCCAGTTTGATTTCAATTAAAGTCCAAAAACATCCCTGACTAAGCACAGGCCAATGCTGCTACTCTGTATATTTCGAAGATGTTACAGTACTAAGTCAAAAACCAAACACAGCATATGTTGCAGAAGTATTAGACCACAAAAAGTTAAGTTTAAAATGCTCAACTGTCTTTTACACCATGTTAGGTACCAAAGTGCATCAGCTATAAACACAAGACATGCTGAATAAAGTTCAGATTGTGAAAGCCCTGTAGATTTCCCCAGAGCAAATGATACCTTACCAAAGAAATTATGGTCTTTAAAGCCCATGCATTCCATGTAGAGCAAAAACAAGAACAAGAAACATTTCATGTGAGGTGTAGTATGAGCGAGGAGCAATAAAAGATTTAGACTAAGGAAGTAAGAGCGAATTAAAACAAAGCCACCACCAAAAATCTGAAGTGGGATGTGATGTGATTAGAAGCAGGATTTATACAGAAGACTGATGTTGAAGAATTTGTCACAAGCATTCGTCCAATTGTTAAACCTCTTACAAAAATCAGTAACTTAATAAAAGTCTCTCATTTTCTGTGAAATAATTTAGAAGCACAGTCCTTGGAAGAAATTCTAAGCCATTCAGAAGTTTCCAATTAATATGCTTTTACGGAAAAAAGGGAACAGAACTTTTCAAGTAACTACTTCAGTGTTACTTAAATTTCTCAAAATTAATTTTTCACTCATTTTTTAAATTTTAGGGGTTTTATTAAAAAGATAATATCTTTTGCATATCTAATATAATTTTCAGAATTTTAAAAAGGTAATTTCAGGAGAGAATAATTATTTTGCATCTTGAATAGCAAAATAATTACCACACAGATAACAGCAGAAATTACGTTAATTCAAGATTAACATAATGAATGAAAAAGGTATCCTAACGGTGGAGGCCTTTTAAAATACTTTAGGAACACAATCTTCCAAGCAACTTTGGTAGCAGAAGACTTTAAATATATTTGGATAACAAAGAAAAAAAGGTATCTATAAATAGACATGCAAGCCAAAGTTCCCTCTCTTGACATTTCCCTCTCCGGGTTTTGGATTAAAAGTAAATGACATTTACTGAAGTAACTTAGATCAGCCATGGTTAATTTATCAATAACTGGAGAAATCCCCTATACTACAGCCATCAAGAAATTTTATTCAAGTTGCTATTGCTGTTTAAACATTTTTAATATTCACAAATAAAATATGCAGGATCACGTCCAACAGGTTTCAGGATCTTTTATAATGCAAGAACAAAAACTTGAAAGCCAGCGTATAACAGCAAAAAAAAAAAAATGTTACCAAGAGGGGAAAAAAATGCAGAGAACATATTTTATGAGAGCAGCAGCCAAGAATGCCTAACTGGAGAAGCAACAGTTTCAAAGATTTTTTGAAAAAAGAAGCATACACACCAGAATATTCCCCTGGGTATGCAGCCCAAGAGAAAACAGATTAGAGAATCCAAATTAACTATTTTTACACAACTCCATACTAAAGTTTAATGCTCACTTAGAACAGGTCCAAATGCTTCAAACACACAAGACTATCCTGGATGCAGGTGTGGCTTTTCAGGTTTTGGACGATGGCTGTCCTCAAAATGAAATGACAACTCTAAAATAAAATTTTCAGACCAAATTCTGCATAACAAATGCAGGTATAACCCTAGGCTTAGTTTGCACATACTGCTGTTTCCAGCAATAGATTTACAGAAAATGTTAATAAACTTACTGACAAGCCTTTCGTAAGTTATACTAAAAAGTATATTATTTTTTGCATATGAAAAATAAAGCATTAATATGAGGACATCCTGACAATAATTTGATTTCTTTAATCAATTTATCACAGCTAAGGGATGGATGTTGCTCCACGTTAATACTTCTCCAGTATCTGTATTTTTGCATGCAGAATGTGTGATTACTTGTCCCTGTGACAATGGCAATGGCACCCAAGAGTTTTGGATGGAGTATGTTGCAGTAAGGATGTGGCGAGCATCACTGCTCAGTGACAACAAAGAAAAACCCATCTCAGAATGGAAATAGGCCCTATTAATCCTAGTGAGTTATACCTGCAGAAATGTCACCTGTTTGATGTGAAATAAGTTTCTGGAGGAACACTGAACAATGAGAAATCCAGATTGCACACAGGAGTTTTTAACAGTCCTAACAAGCTGTACTTTTGCAGGGTCAGAGGACAGAGGCAAACAAGCTGCTGATTGGCTGCACAGAACCCATTTAGAAAGCACCTGAGAGTGGCATCTGCATTTTAGACATTCCATAGTAACAGTTTTCATTATTTCAAAATGAGGCCCGAACAAATATCTTGCTATATTGTTTATAGAAAGATTATTCTTTTGATGACCTTTTTGATCTTGGTCAACTCAAAACTCAAGTTTTTTGCAGTCAGCAAAAAGTAACAAGCAAGCTGCTTAGGGGAAGGAGAAATGTGGGTTCCCCCTCCCCTACCAATTAACAGTTTGATTCTCAAATTACCACCATTTCATTTGCTGCAATTCTCCTTCAAGTTAAAATCCCTAAGGAGGTGATAAAGCCAGGCCACTACAGATCAGGCATGACCTGAATAAAACTACCTAAAACTAGTTCAAGATAAAAATCCTTCCTTGAGATAAAAATCCTTATGTAAGAGAATGTACAGGGAGAAATGGAGAATAGAGTAGGAAGTGCCCCAAAAGATTAAGATCATTATACAGAGAGAAAGAACAAACACTTTCTTCTGGTTTTGCATTCCAATGACTACCTTAGGATGCTACTCAAACAATTTTAATGCAAATGAAGCTTAACAATAAATCCAGCAAGAATAATTAAGCACCTCCTAAAAAGGAAAACTGCTGTATACAGCATCTTTAAATAAGCTTTCTTACCCAGTAAATCTGCACCTTCATCTACATCTCCAATTAGGCCAGAACCAGCAGATGACAGCTCTTCAAAGAGTGACTCTGTGTTACGGTCAAATGCTTTGTTCTTGATGCCTTTCGTGGGAGTGCTGGGCAGAGAATTAAACAAGACATGAAAAAGCAGGGAGATAACATTCCCACAAAGAAGAAAAACCTTCTCTGTACTTTTTACCACTAGCTCATTTGTTGCCTCAAACAAACCCCACAAGCTTTCAGTTGGCTTACAAGCTCTAGTTTCTATTTTCAAATACTGCTTTGCCATCAAGATCCCAAACTTGAAGCAGTTGCTGATACTGAGCTGGACAGGATTCTAATAAATTAAAGCATATCAAGTTTGGCCTATAGAAATTCAGTTGTGTCAGGACTTAGTCAGCCCAAATGCCTGAAGAACAGACAGCTCAGCTAAACTGGAAGTCATTTAATATAACAAGAATGCAAGAGAACTGAATAGTAGGAGGTCAAAATATTCCTCTGGTCAGAGAAGGGGCTCCTTTCACACAAAGCTCTTACCCTCATGATTCACCATACAGGGTAATTTTATCCTTCTCATCACAAGAATGAAACAAAGACAAGAAAACGGAAAATTCCCATACATAGCATTTTTAAATAATCTTCTAAAATTTGTCGTCTTCCTCAAATCACAACACACAACTCACCTGGAACCCTTATATCCACTGAGATCTTTATCCATATCCAACTCTGGAGTTGACTCAATGATTGCCTGAACTTCAGATTTTTCTTCATTTTCATTTCCCCCTGGGACAAAGCAAGTGGTACATGCCCATAAACAAAATTATCATGACATGTTAACTACATGTAGTAGATCTTAATCAATCACCAACTTAGGATACTTCTGATCAAAGACTTATCAAGGTAATTAAATGAAAAGACACAGATTTTGATATTCTAGTGCAGACACTGGAATTTCTAGGTCTCTCCTGAATTTAACACGAGTCATCCAACAGCAGTTACTTCCTACTATTTCTGCAATTGAAACCAAGATGTTCAACACTTCATGACTCTGTGCCTTTTCTACTGCCAGAGAAATGTCATAAATAATTCTGATTCTGAAGAAAAAAGGACTGAAGTCACCAATAAACAACAGACTTATCTCTGACCACTATTCTGTACTCCTTAAAATATTGAGTAAAAACCCCATTCTCATTTGTGCCACAACAATAGATAATTAATAAGTGATCAAATATGAGGTCCACAGTAACCCTACATTAAAAAGTTAAAGCAGCTCACCAGTGCACACATTTCTTGTCTCTTGAGCTACCTGTACTTCAATATTCTTGCTTACATCCAGCTTCTCATTCGACATCTCTGTGTCCTTTGCAAGCCCTTCAACATTTTCCTTTTGAGGGGTTTCAGCAGGCAACACAGGAATATCTGAAGCAGCTGTGGATGCTGGAGTAGTACATTTGGAGCCTGCTTGGCTAACATCAGAGAGCTCATCCTAGAATTGCACCATTACCAGTAAAAAATGAACACAAAGTGTTACTAGAAGAGTTGGGCATATAAACTAAGGAACAGACAACAAAATCACTGTATTTTACTGAAAATTATGCAAATGCAAAGAGGGATGAATAAAAATAATATTTTAAGCCAGTACTGTCATCTTTAGCCTATGGGTGTTTCACTCATGTTAAGGCAGTTTTACCTACATAAAAATGCCTTTATTTTTAATAGTAATGTTTGATTTCAACTGATAATTTTAGTCACTACTTTTCCATGAAGTCTTCCAGAAAACAAGTAGCATTCTCATTTTAAGAGTCCTTCTAGCTGCACAATGAACTGCTTAATCTTCCCAAAGCTGTTACAAAATTAATAGTTCAGAATATACATGGTACCTTAAAAAGCAGCCACTGAAGCACTGATGTAAAATAGATTTAACTGATATAAAACTGTAGTAATTCATAGAATCATAATCACAGAACGGTCTGGGTTGGGAGGGACCTTAAAGATCATTTTGTTCTAACCCCTTTCCACTAGACCAGGTTGCTCCAAGCCCTGTCCAACCTGGCCCTGAACATTTCCATATTTGCAAGCAGCTCGCTCAGGTTTCATGCGCTTTCCAGTCTGAACTGAGCGCTGGCCGACACTGGGAACGAGACACAGAAGTGCAGTAACTGCGTGTCCAGCTAGATTTCACATCTACCAAGGAACATCAGTAAACATCTCCTCCTCAGAAGCTGATTCCTGGCAACAATTTACAGTAACACTGTGTCAATCAGTATTAATTATGGACTGAATCCAGCTGCTGGACTCCAGAGCGGGGCCATCACTCAGACAGAGCAGCATCAGGCACTGGGTGGGAGAGTAGAGGGATTGCGTGTGACACAACCAGAGGCCACTACCTGAATGAACCAACAGCCCTTTTTTGGCTCTTCTCTCATCTCCTTCATTCACATTTTACCTCCCATTCATGCCCAGGCCCACATCAGATGTCTGATCTATGACTTAAGCAGCACATGACAGTGAACAACAGCTCACTGCAGAGAGAAAAACAATGTTTTCCTGCCTGTTTAGGCCAATAGTTTCTAGCACACACCATTAGAGGAATCTTGTTGGGAAAAATAAAGATGAAACTTGAGGATGCTGTGTGCAAAACGAAGGCAGGATGGCAACTTTTTATCAAAAGTTCTTGTAGGATTTGTTTGGGAACCAGAGGTGAAAGCAAGGCTCCTGGACAAGTCTGTAACTTTTTTTAAGAAGGTGACTGAACTTGTCAAGAACAAAACAGGTTTAGATTTTGCAAAGCACAAATTCACTGCATGCTTTTTTGAGGAGGAAATGAAACCAAATTCTAAGGTTATTTAAAAAAATCAGAGAAGAGACCTGCATGTGGATATACACTGTCTCATTTGTACTTAGCAGAAAATTACTATGAATTATAACTTACAGATTTCTCCTTTTGGAAGTTACTAAGGCAAAATTTTTATTTGTGTGGGGACAGGGAGCAAAACACACATTTATGTGTATCAGCATAAATGTAAAGCTTGCATCCTCTAGTAACACCTCCACACTGAATCTGCAATCCCTAGAAACAAAAATACAGCACTAATTGCCTATCAATTACTGACAGTTCTCATCGTTTTATAGTAAATTGCAGAATTATTAATATTTGATCTTCTGTCAAGAATATTCAAAAACACAGACACCTCTAAAGGAATAAAATAAAAGAGAAAAAAACACTCTGCAATTTACCCAACTGCCTTTTGAATGGGTGAAGTTGAGGCACTGGCTAATGGTTCATACTTGAGCGAGCAGATACAGAAGGGAGGAAGTGGTGCCCCTTACCAACAGCATCCAGAGCTCACACAAATGAGGAATGAAATCTCAGCAGAGCTGCTGGCTCTGTTTAAACATTTCTACATCTTTGTATTCCAAGAGCATCCACCAACCGATGCAGCACAAACTGATCACTGACTTTCACACACAAAGCTCAAGGAAAATAGCTTGATAGCATGAGAGAAAACAGGGAATAGAACGGTCCTTTCCCTAAAGGAATTTCAAATCACCCCATTTATTTTATATTTCTGACTTTATTATCTATGGTATTTTTTTAGCTTACTCTTGAAAACCACACAGATCAAACTACTAAGAATGTTTGTTCTAGAACTAAAGAAAAGCAAAAGCTATTTCATTAAGTGACACTGAACCAGAATATCTCATAGCCTAAACATTTGAAAGACAGTGCTGTGTTGACTTAGCAAAACTGACTTTTTTCGTCATGCTGCCAAAAGGCTTTTCCTGAAAAAAAAAGAAAAAATAGTTTAAAAATTTAATCATTAAATCTGAAGGACTAACTCATCTGCAGTGTTGTGCAGGAATGAGTAGTAAAGAATGACTGGTACATAACTGTGTATCATCTTATAATGATATCCAGTATTACACAAGCTACAGAACACCCAGATTTTTTCATCTCTGCCACCTCCTTTTTGTGATATTTTTGGAGAAAACACTGACCATTAATGAAAGGTTCATGTGTGAATGGAAAATAGATGCTAGAAAGCAGCAGCATCTTGTTTGTGCCTTGTAGCGTATGTTAAAAAAATTCAGAAGAAAAGTATTAGAGAAGAAAGTTTCAAATGCAGGTTTTGACTTCAACATATCATGTGATTCAACAGGTTCACTTCAGAAGTACTTTATATTCACAGCTACAAAGTAAAGATGTTGCTTTGGACTCAAGGAACTTATTCTGAATAAATAGATTTGAGTAACTACAGTTTGCGCTATTTTGTGAATTCTCATTTTAGCAGTGCATTATTTTTGGAAGAATTATACCAAGAAGCCTATTTTGACAATATGGATTAGCCAATTTTCTGAGGGGAAAGATGGAATCAGAAGCTTCCCCTTCCACATCATCTCTACCTACTCTTAGTCATAACTTGTATTTATTGTACATAAGTTATATTTCAGTCATCTTTCCTAAAATCTGCCAGTTTACTGATGTTAATAGCATAAGACAAAGGGAATTAGACATATTCAAGATCCAATCTCCTGGCTAGCACCTTTCTTAAGTGACAGATTTTTAGAAGCAAACTCACATTGTGACTTTGATATCCCTATAATTAACCACTACTTACTCTTCCCATTATCTCCTCATGACCTCCATGATAAATAAATGGATTCCTACTACCTCCAATTAATTTTTGTAGTTCTGATCAGTTAATATTCCCCTGCTAGGCAGGTATTAAGTTCACTTAAAAGGAAACTCCTCTCAGCTGTACGCCTTTCCAGAAGTAACAGTACAACACAGGCTTCCAAAAAACCTCATCAAGAAATACATATTGGGAGGATTTACACATTCTGGAGTCCTTCACCCTGCAGATCCTCCTCCTGCTGTGCTGTGAGTGCACCCTAGACTGCCAGACTCATCACACTCCAACACCACTCCCCCATTCCTCCACCCCTGCAGATTGTTTTATTCCACCCTCTCAGAGGTGGAACATAGAACAACTGCAGGAATTACAGCCAAGCTACAAGGGAAATCATGATCACAGGCTAATTTAGGAAAGTTAGTCCATTCTCAGCTCTACCTGCACCATACACCTGGTATTAGGCAGAGGCTACATGAAGAGCACTGCCCGTGTGGTAACCAAAGCTTTCCTTCTAAAGCAGTATTAATAAAGCTAATTAGGCTGTTCCCACTACCTAATAACATATCTAGTGTGGAAAAACAAGTTGGAAACTTTGGAAAGGGTCCTGAGTCAGAAAGACCCACTGCTGAGAAAAAGGGGAGAAATAACCCATACTATCACTCATTTGGAAAATGCCCCCAAAACTTTGTTTCTCGTACTAAGAAAGTTCCCCCAAAGCTTACTGGAGTAAGCAATGCACGTGGCTTATACAGAGATGTTTAGGGGGTCTACCTCCTCTTTCAATTTGATGTTTGGTTTTTTTTTTTTTCCCATCCTCTCAAAGATCTACCATCTGTTACAGGAGATTTTCCTGCCACACAAGGCAGCCAGGCTGCGCTCACCTTGAGGCTGGTGTGGGACCGTGGCTGGCTCAGCTCATGGAATTTCCAGTGCTCTGCCGCAGGTGTTTCCGCCACCTCCCTCTGAGCCTCGGGCGTGAGGAGAGCATCTCCTGCAGGTAATGGGAAGATGCCCAGGGATATCGGGCGCTCCTTCCTGTTGGAAAGACAGGCAGGATTCATCAGCCATCTCACAAGTCTCACAGTTTATTTTCCTGCAGGTCTCTGAAATCAGCAGGGAAGTGGTGAAACTCCGGCTTCAAACATCCGGACGCTGCTCCGTTAAATGCGCAGTGCAGCACACCCAGACTGTGCCACAGCGCCCAATAATTCCTCATTTCAAAATTGCCAAGTCAATTCCTGGCTTTAAATAGCAGTTATTGATTTCCCCCACAGCTAATCTGCAGCAAACAAAAGTTTTACAGAAATAAAACACCAACAGAAATATAAAACAAAAGTGTTTCCTTACTTTGGATTGAAAATAGTTTTCAGCAGCCACTAATGAAAATACCATCTTGCACCTTTTTCTCTGAGATATAACCACATAATTTCTACAACAGCAAACAGCTAAATCATCAACTGAAGCACTTGCAAAATTGTAAACAGTAAGCCTCAAGCAACTTCTCAAATCATTTATATTTTATTCCTGAAGATTACAGAAATTACATGGATTTGTGTAAGAGAAAAGAGCTGGCTCAGCTAAAAATTGTGTAGTTTCACCCAAGATCAGTTCAACACTCTACTTCGCCCTAAAGCTGCACAAAAGCTTGTGCCAGCAAAGCAAATTATTTCATCCCAAATTTTCACTTCTTCACTCTTTCTACATCCCTATGGCAAATAGCATTTGGAAATTCCAAAGGTTTATGTAGTAACCCTCAAAAGAAACAAAAAAAACCCCCAGGTCAGTAGTGTGCTCAGTGAACAAAAGGATTCATTCTTCCTGCTAGTAAGAGACAAAACCATTGTGTGCAATAGCATTCATAGGATGCTGTGGCCAGCCCTGAAAAGGAAAAATATCAACCAGGCCTAGAACTGAGATAAGCAAAGTGTTTGTTCAGGCAGAACAATGTAATGCAGAAAAAATGACTGTAATCAACTAGCATAGCTTTAAGTATAGTAGAGGCAGAAGATAAAACTGTGCACAAGTGGTGAAATAGATTTCACATTTTAGCTTTATAAAAAGTCAAGTCACAACCACATGTGCTTTCTTTCACAAGGCCCTTCACAAACTGAACATAACCTAGGCAGAATTAGTATCTGCATACAAAATACATGCAAATATATGGCAGGGAGAGCTGAAAAGCAAAAGCTAAGCATTTTTGGACATATTTTTGATTTTGTTTATTTACTTTGAAGAAAAGTTAGTGAAGAAGGGATTTTATTTACCAACTAATCAGTCAACTCCCTTTGGTAAGATTTACATTGTCGAAATCACAATGCTCAAACAGCAAACAATTCTAATTGGCATGAGTGTTTCCAGTCCAGGTGTACAAAGATGCTCCTTGTCACAGAAACCTTTGCACCTAATTCTCACGCTGGAGCTATCCTGGCCTTTCAGAAATATTATTCCAAATTAAGTCATTAATTGTGAAGTAGTTTAGCACAACAAAACAGGCAAAACTCACGAAAGAAAATGAGAAAAAGCAAAATCAGTCAGAGTTACAAAATTCAAAACATCAGATAATCTTCCAGCATCTGCAACTGCTGGAATGAGAAATCCCACAGTGGATTCCAAGGATTCCCACTATTGTAACAGGTCCTGCTTTGCTTTAGATTTCCCTCAACTCTCAGGCGTGTGGGGAACAAAAGACAGGCCACAGACGCTGAGACTATGTCAAAAGAGGGGCTGAGACCATTTCACTGGATAAGAAGTGAAGGAACAAAAAAGGAGGAGGAAAAGCTGCCCTTCAGTGGCTGATAGAGTTGTACTGTGAGGGGCCTGGCCTTAGACAGAGGGTCCAGCACATTTCCTTATTGCAGGACACACCACAAAGCTGATCTGCTTTGCAATCCTCACGAGAGTATTAAATGGGTACCAAAACTGTTCACATCTGGCATCACTATTTTTCGAGATTAGTTTAAGAGAAATTTTATAATAAACATATTTTGACATGCTAAAGCAGAGGTCAGGTGCATTGCAAGGCTGTATGGTAAATGAAATTTGCAAAAGGGGCTAATTTTGAAAATGAAGCCTATTATGTGAATGTCTGCGTTAAAAGAAATGATCCAATTAGACTGAAGCAATTTCAAATTATTTCACTGCTTGTTGAGCAGAAAGCAGAGAACCTCTTCTGCATCCCCAGTGCCCCCAAAAAATCTGAAAATGCCACAGTGAGCAGAATGGAAACACGTATTTTAAAAGCCTAAACTAATATTCTGAAGTGATGCACTGAAGCATTTACAGGAACCTTTAGGAACTTTTAGATGCTCAGTTCTAAAATCTGACCAGTGTTAAAAAATAGACATATTTCTTCTACTATTAGATTCCTCTATCCTATATTTTTATCTCTTTTTTTTAAATGAATAAAGACTAAGAAAGTGAATTCTAATTCATGTAATTCCTAAAGCAAATTAGAAGGGCAGGAAAAAGCATAGCTTCCCCAAACCCCTCAAATCCATTAAATACTCCAGGGGAGTAAAAGCACGTTATTAAAAAAAAACAAAACCACACACATCTATTTCTTAAACAATCTGATTGTTTAAAACTTAAAAATATCTTATAAGTTACTGAATATGAAGTTCTGTTTTGGTTTTGTTTGGTTTTAGAGTAGAGAAATGTTTGTTCTGGGTTTGGGTTCCCCCCCTTTTAAACAAACACAGCCTTACTAACTACATCAATCTACAGAGTTTCACTTGAAATTTATTTTATTTCTTCATGCTTTAATATTTCATCCAAGTTTTTTATCAGCTACTGGTATAAATTGGTATTTCTTTCATCTACTGATTACCTTTAACCTTTGGAACACCATTTCTGTGCTCACAGACCCAATTTAAAAGCATACTATCGTATGAAATCTACATGCACCAAGTATTAAGTAGGAAAAGGTCACAGTAGCAAAAGGTAGAAAAGCTGTTCAGAGAACACTCATTTCCAGCATTTTTCCCTTTGAAAATAGAATTTACTATTAAATTTATAACCCCAGGTAAAACATGCCAAGCTTTCACGCCAGAAAGCTGCATTTTAAAACTTTTCCAGCTGTTTTCCATCTGTAATTATAGTACTAAAACATGTCAAGACTACTTTTGGCCACAATATTCTAGTGCATTTCTGTCTGCTACTGCTCCAGGCACGTAGGACAAACAGAACATAACCTGAGGCGGGGGGACAGACAGCTGGCAACTTGCCATACAAGTACAGAAACAGAGGAGAGGGTAACATTTGGCTGAACAATAGTGAATAGGCTTTAAGAGCTCTAATGCTTAAATAATGAAAGATTTTTTCCCCCACCAACCAATAATCAGATTTTTAGAAAATAACATGATCAACTAATTACTGTGGTTTTAACATCAATTAACTGATCTTACATAAGCCTTTTGATTAAAACAGGTGCAGTTTAATAGCACAAAGCCTCGGACTGCATACATTAATGGTACACGAGATCAGCCAAGTACCTGACAATACACTGAACGTGAGCTTTATCCCCGACATTAACACTGCAGCTTTTGCAGCAGGTTGCAAAAAAATGATGTTAAGAGCTTTGCACAGAAAAGAGATATATAAACTGACCTTAAATAAAAGGCAATGAAAAAAATAGAATCTATCTCTGTATGTAAGATACATTTACAACAAAACCTGACATTTATACGTAATTTACTTCTCGAATTTGTCCCCGTTTGAAAAAGCAGGAGAGCAGGAAGCAGCAGCAGCACACAAAGACGGGGTTCAGTGGGTCAGAGTACCTGAGGATCCTTGGGAGGTTCTGCGTCAGAGCTGGCACCCCAGTGGAAATGGAAAAGTGCACGAGCAGCAGAACAGAGAGCGACACCAGGATGGCTGAGTTAATGACCACCGCCCCGCCAACGAAGCCAAACACAAACAGCAGCATGCAGCCCGGATTCATGGCGCTGCGCTGGCATGGTGGAACACCGGCTCCAAGAAGGCTACGCAGAGGCCAAGGGGGGATCTTTGTAGGCAAAGTCTGTCATTCAGCCGCCACCACAAAAACAATGCCATCAGCAGCAGCAGCGTTCCACTCTTCTGCAGCAGCTCCAAAGCAATGACATCACCGCCCTCCTCCCCCTCCACGCTCCTCGAAGCGACGATGCGGTAGCGCAGAGACACAGCCAGCCCGAGAGTGCTTCTCCCTCCTTCCACGCAGGGTTCATAGGCTCCAAAGCTCCCAAATCTGCATAATCTATTCCCGGCGAGCCCCGGGGACGAGCGGGTGCCACGCACGCACCTCCACTGCCCCGCGCACAAAGACGCGGCCAGACCGCAGCCGCGCCACGACAGCCACTGACATTTTCCCTGCCTGCCCCGACACAAACGCTCCGACGAGCTGAAATTGTTAATGTACAAAGTGTATCTCAACGCTTAGCGGCACGACAGCAAAAGCCTCTTTCTACGGATTTCTACGCTGTTCTCTTACCGCATTCCAATCGTACAACAAATCTTTCTGATTCAGCCGAACCGTTGTTGTAGGATTAAAGAACAAAGTCTTGCAAACACAAAGGAAAGGAATTTTTTTCTCATTTCAGGGTGAGAGAGCAATAATAGCTTACCTAATTCTACTGTGTGTTGTGGATTCTAGCTGATCACCCCCTGTTAGCTGATGAAGTTTGGTTCTTTCCAAGTGCTCCATATAATTGTGTATCATCTGTTTATAAGGACAGAAACAGCAAAAATATTTAGTAACGTTTGCTTGTACTACGACTGCATAGTTCTTGACCAATATATTCTCCCCTTGTAATGCTAAATACTAGAAGCATTTAGAGACACTAAAGAAATAAAGAAACAAGCAAAATCATACAGCGTGTAAAACCACAAACCAGAAGAGAAGTCCATAATAAATTAAAAATATTGGAGAACTTCCTTGCACATTCATGCACAGGAAACATCCTAAGGGTAAAGAAAGTGCATGCAATATTTCAAACCTGAGTTTAGAAAAGAAGTACCATGTTCAAACCCATTTTGGAGTCTGAGATCTCTATGTCCAGCAGATATTAGCATTTTTTACATGATACATAATAGGCACTATAGGTCTAATTGCAAAGTACTGTGAAGGTCAGAAAATATGCTCCTCAAACATTAAACACTCTGAATCCACAGGCGAATAATCAGATTATTTCTGTAAGCAGAAGTATGAAGTCCCCATTTCTTCTCCTTTTTTCTTCTAAAATACAAATAAACTTAAGATTTCTGTGTTTTCTACAAGGGAAGTTTTGTTTTAAATTATCTAGGCTGACATCTCATTAAAAGGACAGAGTGGCTGTGGATTTTTAGCACTCAGGACGAGCTCTGCTTGCTCTCTCTTTCTCACAAGAGACAAGCACAGGCCCACACAGTACTCCTGCACTCATGACTTATTTAATGAGCCCCAACTCCCATGGGCAAAGCATGCTGCTCTCAGCATGTAACTGATCCAGGACATGCATGGGGAGAAGGACCAGGTATCACTGCATCATTCCAAGGGCTTCATTTGGACACACATCTCTGAACTTAAAACTGGGAAAGCCTGAGGAGAAGCCTATATGCAATTTGGAATTTTTAGCACTTCCAACATTCACGTTCGCAGATGAATAGGGTTCTAGGAACAATAAAAGAAGAAAAATCACTGGTGTACTGCAGAGGAATTTAATGTACTTTTTTTTCCTGAGACATATTCAGGTCACATCTTAACAGCTTCCTCTAGGGAAAAAAAACCCACTATTCTTTAAAACTGTAATTTCTTCTGTTATTCTACAAAGGGTATACAAGCACTTCAGAATAGTGATATTACCAGGCATTTGTACAAGCAGTTTATATAATCTTTTCTTTTTGGGGGCAGTTGCACACATGAGTACTGAACTCAGCAGGGTCTGGAAAAACTTACATTTACATGTTACTCTCAAGACAGATTTGATGTATCCAAGACTGACCTTCAGTACCACCAACCTCAGCTAGTGCCAGCTTCCCCTCAAATGCTGATTGCCAGCATTAGCTACTTAGGAATAAATATTCTTAGTTTCAGAATTTTCTGATCAAACAAACCGGTTTAAGACATCCTGACTGATGGATATTTTACAAATCAGTAACTTATGTTAAGTGCTGGTTACATACAAACGTTGGTTTTCCCAGCATTCACCTGAACTAACAAATACAATTCAGACCAGAACAAAATATCATACTATTTTCAGAGCAACATTATATAATATGCTTGGACTGCTGTCAAAAGCTTACAACATTTATCCTCCAACAAAACGCAGTGTTTCACCAGACCATCCCTTTTTTTTTTTTCTGATTTTTAATGCTTGCTCACACACAGAAGCAAACAAAAGGACTGAAAGCTCCACCTTCAACTAGCCACACTTGTTTTTTTCCATTTTAACCAAGCAACCAGAACTAGGTGTTCCAATTGTTCCTTTGCATAGTTTTACACAAATTTATTATAATGCAGATAGTTTAGAAGTTCCAGGGGGGAGTGGGGTGGGGTGGCTTCCAAGAGTGCATAATTTTGAAATGCATATTAGACCATTCTGTACCCTGTTCATGTATTCCCTCATCACGGGAGGAAGATATTGCTGACCTGCCTACAAACACTCCCATTTGCAGAACACCTCTCAAAGTAAAATTTTAAATAGAACAACTGTTGTGTTTTCAGCCAGTGAACAGAAGATCAGTGTCTAGTACCTCTCCAGGGAATTGCTAACACATGGGAAAAAATAATCCGATCAGTAAAACCCACACAACTTTCATGTTTCGCAAAGGACATGGTTTTAACCTACTCTCTTCTCTCCTCTCAGGCTTTTCTTTTGTCTACTGAAATGTCCTATCACATTTATTACCCACAGAAGCTGGAGGGCAGGTCAATTTAAAGGACTGTTCAGTTTATATTGTTCTGCAGCTGAAAATGACGTTAATAATAAATAAGCAAATCTGTAGATCACATACTTCAGCACAATGCATATAAGCTATAGGAACCCAAAAATAAAAGGAAAAACAAAATGTGCAGTGCTGCATGGCAACTTAAGATTCATAAGAATCATAAGGGTTCCACGTGCAGTGCTGCACACCAGTTTCTCCACAGGTCCAGGCTATACGTGCCTGTGATGTCCAAAAAATCAGAACAACGGTACCACCATGTAAAGCCCACTCTCTGCCTCAACTCAGGGTCCCAAGGATAAAAGTTGACAATACTGGAATAGTGTCCACAAGGAAAAGGGTTCCTCAGCCTCCCTCCCCATGGGATGGGGAGCTCCACAGCTGGTGCTGTAGAGTCATAAGAAATGGTGTGTGAATTCCCAACTTCCGCAAACTTAATTTGAAGGTTAAAGTAATAAATACTGCAGCTTCTTGGGAAGTAAACCCACTCTAATTGCTCATCTGCAATAAAACTTTGAAGACTCTCTCCAAAACCACTGTGACTGGAACCAGATGATATTCAAAAATCTTTTCAATCTAAATGACCCTCGAGCCTTGGCATATCCATGAAGTGCCATTCTGATCCAAAAGTGTGTAAGGAATTAATGCACTAGAATTCTGAGGGCTCAAAATCTGATTAGAAGTTCTGCTGTTCTGAGATTATTCAGCTGTTGAAATAAAAAGGTTTTAATATTACTGACAATTTTAAAATAGACTTCAATGGATTGAATTGCTCTCCACTCAGCACAACTTTTACTGAAGTTATGCTGGAGGACAGATGATAAATAATTGACTATGTCTACCCATCTTCTCTTCAATATAAGCTGCAGTCAATATTTAATTATCCATAACCTTTCATTTTAGACAATTTGCTCTGCTGCCCATGAAGTCCACAAGTATTTTGAATCAAACCAGTTGTTCCAAGGAACACACATCACAAACACAGAGCACTTCAGCATTGTTGCAATTAAACACATTGCTCAATTACAATTAGCTGAGGGGATTAAAGATAAACTCAGAACTTGGAAGAATTACCTTAGTTAACAGCATTTCACAGTTCAGGTGTTAATGATTTTACGGCACATGTACAAACCAACGCTTTTGAGCACGTTACAGCATGAACATGAAATCCATTCCCTTTGAATGCAATGTCTTTCCACCTCCTAAGAATACTCAGATTGGTTTCCTCATATGGCACGTGACAAGTTTTACAACAGCAGAAGTGTTACAAGGTTTTCCTATATCTTAAACTACATCACTCAGTAAAAGACAATGAACATCCTGGCACTCATTTAAATCTCTACCCTTACAAATACAACCACTCCCAGTGTATACAAGCCTGGCACTTGTCACAAACAAATGTGGATATGCCATGTTGGGGATGTTGTTACCTGCACCTTTGCCTTAACCAGGTTGAGAGCATCTCCTTTATACCTTCCTTGCTCTTTACTCCTCCTTCCTTTTGGTGTCACTGCTTTAGCTCCCCCGGACAGGTTTTAGTAATTCTTTGGCTGTCAGACCAGGCTCAGTGCTACAGCCCTCGCTGCTTATCCTGCAGATCCAATCAGGCTGGGCACAAGCAGCTCCTCCCTTTGGGAATGTGCACCCAACTGTGTGTATATAGATCTTTCTCTGTCCCACATAATCTAAATTGAGGTAACAAATATTTCTAGAACCTCCTTGATTCGGTATCAAAATCCTAAACGCACTTCCATGTAAGTACCTTTTTTCCTTTCAGGGTTTGTGATGAGTTTCTCACTTAAGTAAAAGCACAATTCCCACTGGAGAGCTTGATGCATCTTTATCCACACACAAGATGGTGGTGTTGGCAGATACATTAGTTCGTAAAGATGTTAAATCCAGGTTTTATAGATCAAGCTGTTAATGCCCAGCATAAGGGCTTTAGAAAAACTATCTGCTTGAACTGATATCCAAAGTCTAACCTCAGACAATGTGACAGCTGCCCATGCTTTAGATACAATTGTAAACAGACACCTCCACCTTCTTTTCCTGTTCCCTGTCTGGTACTTGCTTGGGATATGTTTATCCTAATGAATCTGACAAAGTCCATTCCCAATGCCAGAGCCAGGATCAGTGTTCTGTCACATTGTATCAGTACAGAACACTGAGAAACTTCCATGGCCCAATTATGCTTCATTAAACTAAACCCATATTCTGTGTGTCAGGGAAAGATAATCGAACCACCTCAGCCTGGTGTTTCCCAGAGGAGAAAGAGAATAACTTCCTTAAATAGAGAAAAAAGTGGTTTATTCGGGAAACCTGTGCAGAGAGAGGCCACAGGTATTTGAAAATTCTCCAGCAGATCCCAAGTAGTGCTTTGCCTCAGTTTCCCAACTGAGTAATAAACATAAAAGCCTCACCAAGCCTTTAAAAAGCCAGTGTCATAGTTATGAAGTTATGCCCTTTAGCTTTGCAGAAAAAAGAAAGTAAGATCCTTTACCTCCTACTCAGCAGGCAAAAACACCCTGAATGGTTTGCTCTGAAAGAGGCACCAGCAGCAGTGCATCATCTCAGCAGCAAAGGCAAAAAGGCCCTCACAGGTACAAAGAGCAAGCAGGCCTGCTTTTATCCAGGCATGAAAACAAGCCAGATTCTATTAAACAGAACAGAATTTGAGATACAAGAGGTAACTGATGGAATTCCTTTCTAAGTCAAAGAGCAAAGATTGACTTTTGTGTTAGACCACTGTCAACCATTCTGCTTTCCAGCACACTGCCCTTGGCTGTATGATTGCTTCCTCCACCTGGTCCTTTACAGTCGCAGAAAGATGGAACAAGACTTTGCACAGTTGGGTTCCAGAAGTTCCACCTCAGGAACTCCAGCACACTGCTTTGTCACTTATCCCATCTGAGCGTTAGAGCAGAGTATGATCAGCACAAGATCAAAACCCACTGCAAGCACAGGAAAGACAAGGAACCAGAGCACAGAAGTCAGAACTTGTTCAGGCTGTTCCATCCATTCTGTTCTGACCAAACATTTTATCCTCTTCACTACCTGCTACACCCCACCTCCCAATCTGCCATCTCAACTGCTCAGGTTCTCATACCCTAATCCATTTAAAATCAAGCCAGTTAGGCTGTCTTAGTGGGAAGGAGGCTTAATGGGATATCCTGCACTCACACCAGCCAGCCCACCTGCCTCTCCAGAGAGCAGCAAGGCAGACACTGATTTAACAGAAGGGTGATGGAGGGTACAGCCTGTCCCCAGAGCTCTCCCCGGCCAGGGCAGCCCTGCCATCTCTGCAGCTGCAGACACCTCATTGCTGGCCAGGCTGGTGCTGGAACTGCAATGCAGACCCTGTCTCTTGTCAGGCTGAGCTCCAAGGAGAACTCACAGCTCTTGCCACAACACACACACTGCAGAGAGGGATTGATTCAGCTCTCTGCTTCACATCCCTGCTGGAACTCCCCAAGGTGACTCAGTTTCAGTAGGTCTTCGTTGGTTGGGACTGAAAATGGGTGACATTCCCTGGGGTGCTGAGCCAGCACCTGTGCTGGGCAGTGAACTCCAGCAAAGGCAGCCACAGACAGGTAGGGAGGGCTGAAAGGGGGGTATTGTGAAGGACATGGATACAGAACCTCAGGTCAGGAGTCAGAAGAGAAAGACATCCAACTCTGAAATATTCATCAGGGAAATAAAGAACAAGGGAGAGTGGGAGGTGGAAGGAAGCAAATAATGAAGACAGAAGAGAGAAAAATTGCTGGAAATTAAGATTGCACAAAATGCAGTCACATTACATCTTTAATATGGCATCTGTCAAAGTTAGCATCTTAGAGCTAAATTTAAAAAAAAATAAAAATATTTCTAAATACTCTGTTCATTATTTGGTCAATTGAGAGAAAAACAATTGCCATTTCAGTAAGTACCAAAGATGGGTCACTTGTAAAGACAACAGTGGACTCAGAAGAAAAGCAGTATCCCTTCCTAATTAAACATGGAAGAAAAAAGTTTAAGAACCAAGTATTTGATAGAAATATTTGATTCAATAAAATTGATAATCCTAAATGCTGAAAGGAAGTTGGATTATCTGCCAAAATACCTTGCATTAAAAAGTTATTACACAAACAAAGTGTTAGAATTTGTTGGGAGAAAGGGAAGCAGGAAATCACAAAGGGAATGGGGAATTGGACATTATTATCAGCCAGTCCTTTCCAGTTCCCAGGGATTTCTGTCCCTGAATCTCAAACATGCACCAGATATAGCATTAAAATGCTGAGATGCTCTATCATTTAAGGAGGTGCATCTTTGCAAGATTCACTACAGTCTGGAAACCAAAGAATCAAGGAAGCAATCATACTGAAAGGGAGGAGTACAGAAGACAGGAGATCTGATTTTAGGAGAACAGAGGTATGAATATACCATGGTGCACTACCAATTATTTCTTTATGAAGGAAGGATAGTCACCCCAGTAATAGTAAAGCCCAAGGAAACATTTCTCCCTACAACAAAGAAAGTGAATTTAAGATATAAAAGCATTTAATAAATTGGAATCAAACCAGCAGAGGCTGTTGTCCATTTTGGAGCAAAACTTATGTAAAAAGATAATCAGAACATGTCATTAGGATTTAATTGAATTAATGGTGCCCAATACATTTAATCTTGAACTCCTGAAATGGGATTCAATAAAAATCTGCCAGTTCTATTGTGACAGAGCCCACAGGTTCTAATTACAATAACCAGAACTCTGCAAGCACCCAATACTCTGAAGTACTTCCAGATCAAAAGGATGCCAAACCTCAGGCACAGCACTAAGATTTGTCACTTCTCATTTTACTTAGATCTCCAGTTTGCAACAGATGTGCCATTCTAAAGCAGCTATCCAGTAACAATATGATTTTAAAAATGCTTTGATTTCAGTAAATATATTAATATTTTTTAGAGCTTCAGAAGTCTTGTCACACAAGCGCTACAGACTGGTCGTGGTTCCAAGTCACTTTTCAGCTGCTGTCAGTATAAAACACTTAAGGTTGCTGAAAGCATTTAAGATAACTAAATCTGACATCTGTATCTGCTTCCCCTTTTCCCCCATGGGTCTTTTGAGCTGGGAGCAGCCAGTATGGCATTGCTCTCTTTAGTAGCAAGGATCCAAAACCAGCTCTCCGACCTTCCAAAGGCAAAGCAAGGAGAGTAAGGAGAAGAACAGTGCTCAAGTGGAACTCCAGATTAACCAGAATAATTCAAAGGACCTAGTGACTTCCTCACTAAAATATGTATATGACCTAGGCAGTAAAACATCCCTGCATAGGAAAGACAAGCTGCTACTGAAAACCGAAGAAGTGCAAGTCCAGTTTTTATACTTTGGACTCAACTTAAATGCTGTGGCTTTTATTTATTTAAATTAACAAATTCAAACTTGTTCCATCTTCATCAGCAAATCCCATTTTCAATAGCTATCAATAAAGTATGGCAGGGAAGTCTTTTAATCACAAATGCCAGTAGGCCAGGTTTTGAAAGAATTTGTTCCTTCAATGGTACAAATAAAACCAACACAGAAAATTGACGGAAAGAGTATGAAAATGTAATTTCATTTCTATGTCTTTGAAGCTTTATTAGTGTGTTTTGATGAATTGCCTTTGAAATATAGAAGAACAAATTCCTTTTTAAAACTTCTCAACATCTGACAAAGCTATAAAAATGACAGATGTGTAATCAAACATTGAGAAATAGACACTTAGATGTGAATGAGGAAAACTACATCACCAAATGAAGCCTGGTTACAACTCAGTGTACAAACCAAAATATTCAATAAATTTCCCAACTGTTCACAATACAAGGTTTTCCACAGATCTAATTTTTACAGATACTCCAAAATCATCTTGGTATAACAACCTACCTCTGTATGTCTTGAATGAAGTGCATTGTATTCTTTCTTGAGTTCTGCCTCCCGCTCCTCAAGTCTGCTAACTGGAAGAAAAAAAAAAAATCAAAACTAAATTCAGAGTTCTAGTAAGTGAGATTGACTTGCCTGGGACTAAGCAAGCAGATCAGAGTATTCTTAGTAGTGAATAGCACAAAGCAGGATAAAAAGTATGTCAGTGTTTGTGGTTTTAAGTTCTTAACACTGAGCATTCTAAGTACATCAACAACAGCACAATCTTGCAATTTGCATTCCCTAAAGAGCCCAAGTCCTATTTTCCCCTGCTGATTGCTAGGCCAGTGAGAGGGGATTTTTCCGTTCAAGGCCAGCTTACTGCTCATCCCAATCCAGATTGTTTCACATGGAAACTGCAGGAAGAGGCAGAGGCCATGTCACTCAATCCCAGAGGAAGCCATGGGCTCCAGCTAAGGTCCTACATCAGTTCCCTCAAACACATCCACACAATTTCCAGAGGTGTTTAACCAGGACAAACATAGGCAAGGTATTTGTTAAAACAGGTTCAAGCCCTATGCGGTACAGAAATTAAGGTTTCTGCTGGCATTCACTCACACTTCAGTGAGCATTAAGGCAATAGATTTAAAGAGAGAAAACGTTTGAATACTTCTGCAGGTATTCCAAGAAATTAAAAATAAATCTAGCAGACTTACAAGAACTTTAGACAGTAAGTTCTTAATAGAAGGAGATGAAACAAACTGAGCAGCTCAGATGAAACTGAGCTCACAATGCAATAAATTTGCAGAAAAATTAACAGAATTCAGAACCTTCTACACACAACTTATTGTGTCAGTGAAACACAAAACATTTTTGCTGCTTAGATGTCAATTCCATCTTTTTATTCAGGTATTTCTGAACACAATATTTATGTGACATAAGCATGTGTATCAAATTGTGTAACTGAGATTATTCTACTTGCCATGTTTAAATATCTCTGGGAAAGTTCAAATTTATAGTTCCATGTTTCCAGAGAATCATTGCCAGACACACATTATCTGAAGACAAATGCCAAGATCTTCTGTCATTTGCATATTTTCATGTTGCCAACTGAGTCTCCTGAAAATTAATTCTCAATATACCATTTCTTTTTGACCTATATATCTGTATTTTGGCACAGCATTTTATCATAAGTATGTTTTAATGGAAAAAAGTCTACCCAAGTCAAATGCTGGAACCAAAATACATAACTGCCTACTCACTCAAATCTGTATAAATATTCTGAACTCCTGATGTAATCTTGCTCTTATAAGAACTTTAAGTTACTTGACACACCCTTTTGCAGTCCACCTATAAATATCTGGCCAAAATATTACATCAAATATTTATAACATTGCCAGATCGAACACTTCCATTTCTGCCCTTTTATCAAACAGAACAAAAGCTCTTTGGATCAAATAGCAGCAGGAGAGGCACAAATATCTATAACACAACATAGAGACAAATGTATTTTACAGCACAATGCATGCATCTAAAAAATACATTTATGTGACGCAGAACACTACTGAATGGAAGAATTCAGTTTATTGTTTTGAAGCACAAGGTGTTTTAAGTCTCCTTGTACACTTGAAGTGCAGTTTTATGGAAGCCTTTGGTAAGAGACTATAGAAACAAGAGTCAGAACTTAAAATTAACAAAGCTATGATGTGACAGACCATATTTTATCCACTATCTTTGCCTGACTGACATCCTAGTCATGAGTTATGAGACGTTAAAGAGCTGCCCATTAGAGATACTCAGCAGCTCCCACGTGAGCACACCATGTCCAGGCTGTGTCCACAGCTCCCAGAGGATCTCCCTCGGAACCTTCCCACTGTGCTAAACCTGCTTGGGGAAAACAGGAGATCAGAAAGTGCAAACTGCATGACTGATGGGCCTCGTGTCTGCTGAAACCAGCTCCCTCTCCAACAAACAGCATCCAAGGAGTCTCCCTGCTGCTTCACGCTGGGTCATGAAGTCACGGCTCAATTCGGCCTTGTCCGGAGCTCCCGCACAAACCAGGGTGGTACACCCAGCACTGTTCAGTGAGTTCGTGTCTAGACAGCACAGCCAGCTCCAGGGATGAATTCTGAAAGGGGATTCTGGGAAAGTACTCAACAGTACATTTAATGAAGATTAACACCGCATCAGGTGTTACCAAAACCCTTCTTTGCAGCTGCCCAAAACCAGCCCTCAGGAAATCCACAAAAGCATTTCCCACTGTTATGGATACAACACATGCTTGCACAGGGGTTGAGGTTCCATAAAGAAGCACACCACTTTCTCCATCTGTGAAGAAAAAATGCTTTAAAATGTTTTAAAACTTCAATGGCCCAGTAATAATAGATAGTTCCTTGAACCAAGTCACTGAAGACAAATGTGCACAGCTAGTGATGCTGCATAGTCAAGGGGGATATCTACATTAGATCTGACCACTGTTTTCATTAGGTAACAAAGGTTAAAACGATTAAGGGCCCAGAAGATGATATAACTGACATTAAGCACGTTCTTCTGGAAGTCATTTCCAGCTGTGCAATACATCACACTCCCAGAGCTGGAAGTTTCAGCCAGAAGAGGATGGACATTAAGTTACATACAACTTATACTAAGTTACACACATACATAACAGACACACGTCAACAGTCCTCAGAACTGGTTCTTCCAATACCAGCAGGACGAGCCACAGCACCAGAAATCTGTTCTACACAAAATATGCCTCCCATCAAGATAAGATCTTGCCAAAACAACCAACAGAATACACTTTCTTTTTCCAATTAAACGCTGCAGAAAGATCAGACATTCCCTGAGGATCAGAGATCAGACATTCCCTGAGGATCAGAGATCACCACTGACTTGAACACAGAGTCAAAAGAATTTTGAGGAAGACCACCCCAAAGATTCTCACCCCAAAAACTGAGAAACTTAAGTCACTATTAAAGGAACATTCCAATCAGCAGTAATGGGAAACTATAGAGGAGGGCAAAGTGCCTTTCACTGGCAGCTTGAAACACATTTTAAACTGAATTGTGGCCAGTTCCATTTTAATACACCAACATACAAAGGAGTGGAAGTCTGGCCCTGATAACACCCCAAGAGGAATGGAGCTGTGCTGGGCCTGCCAAGTGCCAACCATAGTTGCTATCAGTTTGACTTAAGTAACAATACAAAAAATTCCTCTGATATTTCACCCTCAGATTTTTTTCCACTAAGATGTCAAATTCTTATGGGTGGATGATAAAATTAGCTTGATAATATATATCCTAAAAGCAAAACTATCCATTGTCTCTGTTGCAATGTGCCTTTACAAAGCCTTTATATCAAGGAAGATCTTACATTGCAAGATTACATTGTTTAAGATAATACATGTGCAAAATATAACATGCAACAAAGAAGTTGCAATACTCACTCTCAGAAGGTTATGTGAAAAAAAAAAATATAAAGGTCTTCAAGCATCATAAGTATGAGCATAAAATGCAAATATTCTAGTGTTTTTAGGCTGACAAGAAGGCATTCCCCTGGAACACCACCACAAACTCAAACCCAAGGCCTAGTGCGAACTTCTCCAGCACTGTCAATGTTCTAACACCTTTAATGACCCGAGGTACCAATCTTGATCAAAGTTCTCTCACAGAAAACCAATTAAGCCTAAAAATGGGAGATTAAATATAATAGTGAACTAGAGAAACTGGAGTTTCCGTCTTCTGACAGCATTTTGAGGAATTAGGCAGCCAAGCTGCACACCCTGCCTGTTCAAAAGTCAGAGCTTACCTCCCAAGTCTGATGGCTTTTACCAAGTTTGGAACACCCTTCATCTGTATGTTGTCCTCTGCCTCAAACTCCTGATAAGCCTGAGGGGGAGAAAGAGAAACAGACCTGCTAGAATGGCAAATCCAACCAGTGTGATGCCTTCAAGAGGAATTACAAGTTCCTCCTACACAAGCCAGGACAGAGATCCAGCTCATTAACAAGCCTTTGCTGGCACCAGGACTGTCTGAAGACTCTCCTTGGACAGCTTTCATCCGGCTCTATTCTTTAATGCAGGTCCCACACCAAAGTTAAGATGTAGATCCAGAAGGACCTTATGACCTCCTAAGTAGTTGCGAAAGAGCACAAATACCACTCATGGACTGAAAAGAGGACTGAGCTATCAAACAAGTGTTTAACCTGGAAGTGGCAAGACCTGCAGATCAAACCAGCACAGAAAACTGATTTGTATAACAAGTGAAAAATTCAACCCCTTGACAAAACCAACATCTTCAAGTAGTTCTTATATTGTGAACTACAGGTCTAGATCTCAGTTTAAGTAAGTAGGGCACTTGAAATTATGAAGATAATTTAGCTGTCAAGAATGCTCTGTTGATAGCAGATATCAACACACGCAGCAGCAGTCTTAGCCCTGACACTTCTGGACTGTTCAAGTTTGCACTATGTCTCAGGCACACAAAATCCCTGCCATTTGTTACCAAAAACTTGACACAAAACTTGAAAAAAAACCCCAAAAAATACTCTTTAAACATTCTGCTACAACATTTAATATACAGACAACCACATGCCAGGACATCCCTCACACAGGCTGAAACTCAAACAATCAAGAATATATACAATAAACTTCTACACAAAATTAAGTAAAAAATCCAACTTCTTGCCCAATCTCTGCAGAAAGAAGTGTTTCACTGAGAAAACTTATGATATACACTTGGCTATTGAAGCAAGTCCCTATCTGAGAAAATCCACATGAAGTCAGTGTGGACACAGAAGCTTTAGCAGACTGGATTTGTTTTACATTCATTCCTGAACTTTCACTGGCTTTTAAGATTCTAAGAGACATTTAAAGTAATTTTCTTAATTATTGCAATATTTTGAACAACAGAATCACTGTGTGTTTTTAAATTAAGGGAAATTTAAAAACACACATGAGCAGTTAATTATACACCAGCGGATTTTAAGCTCTTCTAACCACTTTTGCTCAGGTATATTAAGAACTAAGCTTAAAGCAGGCCAATCACTGCTCTAATTTCCTGTTCCATTTTATTTTAGCCTCGAGTCCTGTAGCTTGGCTCAGTGCCTGCTCTGGAGCCAGCTGTACCCCCTGCTCCATCTAGTGGTCTGCTGGCTCCCAAAACCACACAGACAGCAGGTCTTCGGGAACAGCATAGGGCAGCCAGGAAGGGGGGGGGGGGATTCACAGTCAGGAGGAAAGCCTCCCTTTCCAGCACACCCTGATACTCACACTTCTTCTTACAGAAGGATTTTTCAGGTATAGTGACTGATACCTGAGGTACAGTATAGCAAAGGGCAGAGGGAATCTGCCTGGTAAACAAACCTGAGATAATGATGGACATCATCAAGAGATGAGGAACATCCACACTGAGAATGCACTAGCAAACAGTTCAGTTCCACATCTGCTAATTAATAAATACAAGAACTCAAGGCACTCTGTTCCTCCTTAATCTGCTGGAAATCAGATTAGTTCTGCTGCTGTCAGTCTGTGAAAATGAGTAAGAACATTCCAGACCTCCAATGAACAAACCTGAAATTTCCAACTTCTTTCCAGGATCTATTGAAAAACTTTCTTGTATTCCTTGAGATAAACACCAGTTGAGCCATCCCTAGAAGCAGCATTTACTGACAGAGCTGTTTCACACCAGTTTAGTTATTCACATCACCATCTGTGCAGATACACAAATCAAATCTCAAAACAATTTTCTGGCAAGTTTCTGTTTCTGTTACACTTCACAGCTGAAAGTTCACATCAGTCTCCCTGTTAACTACAGATCCACATGAGCTGCATGATACCCCATGTGCAGAGATATCTCAGATACTGGATGCCTTCAGATTATCCATGAGTGGCTGTCTGCCTGGATGTACATTACAGCAACGCTGGTGTCCTGAGAGCTCAGAGGAAAATCAAATATAAAAAAAAACGTTTGCAAAACATTTGCAACAAAACCTGGTCTTGCATTTTCACTTAAAGCCAATGGAAGCAATAGTTCTGCTTAGCTTCTGAGAAAAACAAATGTTTTTAGGTCAGCTTCCAAAGTGCTTGTCTCATAACCCAAATAAAACCTTCAGCAAGCAATAGCTGCACAGTGCCACCTGACACGGGAAATACCATCATCCCAAGAGTTGTGTCACAACATTCACAGCTCCAAAACTCAAGAGCTGTTTCTTGGGATTACACTTGTTTGGGGGTTGTTTGTTTTGTTAGGTTTCTTTTATAAATGTAGTTTTCCCCAAATGTAATCTACCTTGTACACAAAGCTCAGGTTTGATAAACTCAGGTATGTAGATCTATCTGTTGTCTTGTCAAATGCAGTTTGTTATCTTGGTTGTACTTTGGCACTAGGCAGATCCAGAAAAGGAGCCAAATCTTCCGACTCCCACAGCCTACTACCACCTCCATCAGAAAGAACTTCAGTCACGCAGACATTGTGTTTTTCAGATTCTCTGTAAGTCACTCCAAGAATGATTTCTCCAGAAAGCTTATGCCAAAGCTGTTCCATTCCCATAGTAAGTCAAAATATAGAAACTAGTAATTTTTTATTCCCCAAAATCTAATTAACTTATAGCCTGTAATACATAAAGAAAAATGACATTCCCAGAAAGAGAAGCAAGGAAGGAAACCAAAATAAACTTCTGTAGCCCCCCCCCAAAAACTCAGTGGAACATCCTGTGAGTTCTGAGATCTTATCCCTTCCTGTAACTGGAGACTGAGCACTATCCCAGCAGTATCATGTGCCTTCACAGAGCACTGCTGGACAAATGAGCTGTGTATTGCTATTACAAGTTTGTAACAGCTCTCTATTTTCCAGGTCCAGGGTTGACATTTCAAACATTATAATGCTT
>WAAG01043537.1:2478-12818 GCA_013390105.1 Tichodroma muraria | reverse complement strand
GGAGGCAGCACTTTATGTGATATAATTTATCACTGAATCTACATGTCAGTGAAGACATACTATTTTAACTACGTTGAGCTCTCTGTTTATCAAGTTCACTTCTAGAGATGTTTGCCCAATTCTGATGTTAATTTGTTGGCATTCCTTGGAAGATTGTCAGTAATAAAGGAAATTATATTCATTGCTCATTTGACTTGTTTTACCTCTAATGCTGACCAAAACAGGAATTTTCTCCAGGTGAAGGCCTGCATTAGCAACACATGACAAACAATCCTTTAAACTCTATCCCTTCCTGTTCCCCAATATACACTGTTCAGTGCCAAAGCCAAATTTTCCTTACTTATATGAAATTTAAATGGAAAATCTGACTGAAATTTCTGAGGGCAATTCTGAAATTTTAACAACTGGTAGAGAAATAGACTGTAAGTCTTTATGGAAGAAAAGTAGAAAAGAAACATCACAGTTACTTATGCTGGTAGACTTAATAATCACCAGAACTAAATGTTTCGCTTTATTTTTGTCTCGCGATATTCTTCTAAAATGCTTCTCATGAAACAGCTTGATTTCCATGATTTCTGCCATATCTACCAATATTTTGACAGTGCATTTTAGTTGTATCATGTAAGTGATATCCCAAATTCAAGTTAACCCAAAGGTTTTCTACTCCAAGTCCTTTTCTGAAGTTGTACTCCAAAACTGCACATGCTGATTTAGGTGCAGGTGTAAGTTATTGCTTCAGCATTTATTCTGTTCCAGCTCCTCAGCACCGTTGAATTTCAGCAAGGAGTCAGGAAAAGCTTTGGGTTGGTGGCCTCTTTCCTCTCAGTCCTGAATAGTCACTAGGTGTGGGACTTGGCTCTCTGGCAAAGTGTGAAAAGTTGTATTACATTTCTGATAATTTGTAATTGACCTGTGCTTGAGGACCAAATTGGGATAACCATCTCCTATGGCATTCTATTTTTATTAACATGCAGCAGGACTGGATATAGATATTGATTTCTTGAATAGTCTAAGGGTTTTTTTTGACAAATGATGAACAAAATGGCTTATGGCTTTGACTATGCTTGTGTTTGGCAAATGCTGCTTGAGGGCATCTATTAAGTCTTTCCTTTAAGACAATTGAAAATAAAACTGTATTTTTATATATGCCCACACATTGAAAACATAGGGAGGGAGAGTTCTGAGGAAAAAGCTGCCATTAATGGCATTTATACTAAAAGACTATCTGTCATGGTGTATTCTATTACCATGCTTCTCATCCCCAGTAGCAGAGCAAAATGAGGAAAAAATTCCTGGTTTGGTGAAAACTCAGTCATCATTTCCTTGGGGCTTGATTTTTTAAGATACTTTTTAAGAGTCAGAGAATCTGGTTTTATATTCAAAGTCACTGAAGTTCCTTATCATATATACTTATCAGTGCAACTCTGAGTCATCTCCTTGCAAGCAGTTGCATAAATTATGTACATAGACATTTTCCTAGGTAGGTGTAACTGTAGTTATATTATAACAGGAAGAAATCAGTCACACAGTAACAGTAACACTCATCCTGGAGTAATGCAACAACTTCAGAAAGTCAGCTCAGCATAAACCTCGTTTTTCTGAGTCATCTCAGTTGTGAACACAAGCTGTCAGAAGTGGAAAGAGCCAAAAATTTTTCCATCATCTAAAAAATACATTACACATAGAATAAAAGATTTTCTTTTTTATGTCCTTTAAATTCTATTTGAAACCTATGCATTCAATGTAAGCATATTATAGAAGCCTGCTAATTCACATTAACCTTGTCACATAGAATTGATTAAGATTAAAACCCTTGTAATTATAAGTGGTTTTTTAGACTAGCCAGGAATCCACTTAATGCAAGGACTGATGTACCTATCTAAAAAACTTGAAAAACTGAAGAAATTTGACACACAGAGAAAGAAAGAAAAAAAACCTTTTTCTTTTTTTTTTTTTTTTCCCCCTGAGATTGGAAGAAAAACCAAGAGCTGAAAAACTAGAGAGCAGGTTTTGTTTCTTTACATCCTCTTTCTTCATCTATACAAACTTTCTACCTCTTTGGGACATCATAATCTTTGTCTGTACTGCCCCTCTGATCTTAGGGTTTTTTTTCTTCATTCCGGTGCTCCCTGTGGCTGAGGGCTTGGTCAAGGGGCTGCTGAAGTCCCTGAGAACTGCAGCCAGTCCTGGCTTCCTGCTTCTGCTGTGGGAAGCACCCATTGGGTTCAACACTGCTAGAATCCCCCAGGCATCCAGAGAGACTGCTTGTGCTGTGCTGGGCCAAGCATTTATGTCTCACTGAATTAAACTTGCTGCTTGATGCTTACTACAGAAATGGGGTATTCTGCCCTTTCTGTTGATTCTGTTTTGAGTTAGGATTACTCTACAATGTTGAAAATAGCTCTTCATGCACCATATTGAGCAATCCTTTTGTGCATTTTTTTGCCCAAGGGTCAAGGAAAGCACCTTTAACTGTGTGTTACAGGTCTAAAAGCATTAGTAGTGTTTTCATGAACATCAGTGACAAGCTTCCAATTAAACAGTTTTAGCTTATGAGTAATACATATACAAAATTACTCTAACATCCCAAGTTTTTAAACCAGCTTGTCTGAGCTGCCATAGGATTTTAACATACAGCAACCTCTTTGATAGCCCTTTGTATTCAGATCCTTTTTCCCTCTTTATTTCTCAGTTTCAAATACTGCAGCTCTTTAGTCTCCTGCTCAGCTCCCACATCTCATTTTCCATGATTCCTCACATCACTTATGCAGTTTCTGCCTTCATCCTTCTATTGTCGTGCTGCAGTCACTGAGTCTTCCTTTCTTGCTGGTCATCTCTGTGAAGTCTTTCCCTTTCAACTGTCACTTTTGGAACTCTCCTCCACTAGGAGATAGGGTTTTTTTCACTCCAGTGTCTCTTTTGCTCTCAGGGAAGACTGTTCTTTCATCCCTGTTATCCGGTCAGCTCCCCACTTGAAAGAGCAGTCTCAGTTTTCACTCCCACAAAGTCTTTTGAAAGAACAAGTTCAAACAATGACCTTCCATGCCCTGCTGTTGGACCAATCTCTCTCCCAAACACCTGGATGCTTTTCTTCTCCCTGTACATTGATTTTATCTAGAAACCATTTCTTTCTTCTTCCACTGACTGATACAACTGATGCCCACCTCCCACCACCCTGACTGTTCAACCTGCCAGTTTCAAGGGCACATAACCACAGTTTCACTAATATAAATTGGTTGAGTGTTTATGAAAAGGTCATAGTAACTATTACTCAATGACCTCTGTAGCTTGCAAACAGCAGAAGATATTTTTTCTTTAATTTTTGCCAGATTTTTCAATAATAGAAAATAATACAGAGGAACATATGAAATCATGTTGAGATCACATCAGAAAACAGATGCTTATTTCAAGACTTGTCTCTGAGGCAGAGGTATTGTTTGTTTCAAACTAACTCAGCGTGAAAAAACATTTTATGTGTCTCTGGGGAATTCACTGAGTATATTCCTTAAACTTTTATGAAACACCTAAAATCTAGAATAAAACCTGTGAAGATCCTTAATCAGAAATAGCCAAAGAAATTTTGCTGCAGGAATGCTATAGTTTACTTTAGCAGGTGTTTTCAGCGCTGCTTAAAAAAAGAATATTTTTGGGATTTAAGTGTTTGCAATATGTCAGTGGACTACATAAAATACTTAAATTATTTATCTAAAACTTCAGTATCTCAGTCAGTCACAATTAAAAACCCACAGATTTTAAATTTATTAATTTTGTATTATTACGTATTTTTTTCAATAATGAACAAAGACCCGTGAAAGAAAATGTAAAATAAAAAGTAATCATAATCACACTTCAAAACTATCAAAAAATTTCAAAAATTGTCCAAATTACAGAATCACAGAATCATCATGAATGAAAGGTGTCGCCCTGATTTTTTCAAGTTTTCTAAAAGCCTTCTGTGTTTGCATTTTTCTACAGAACTTTCTCACACACTTTGTGTAAATAACTTATTGTTTACATTCTTTTATGGAGGAGAAAGCTGATGGACTGTTGGGTTGACCAGTGGCATTGGAAAGGTGGCACTGTCATCCTCCAATGACACTGGCCCTTGGATTTTGTATATAAGGAAATGAAGTCAGAAATTAAAAGTCTTTTTTGTCTTGGAACGAGCTGTCGGGTGTGTCGTGCTGTTTTGTGTCCTGACCAACTGAAAGGGACCTCCAGACATGATCTAACCTCCCTTCCAAGACAGGGTCACCTGAAGCAGGTGACATAAGATTGTGTTCAGGTGGGTTTGGGATGTCTCCAGAAAGGGTGACTCCATGACCTCACTGGGCAGCCCGTTCCAGTGCTCTGCTACCTTCAATGGAAAGAGGTTCTTCCTCATGTTGAAGTGAAGCTCCTTGTGTTGAAGTTTATGGCCATTACTCCTTGTCCTGTTGCTGGGCACCACTGAAGAGATTCTGTTACCGTCCTCTTGGCACCCATCTGTGAGGTATTTGCCTGCATTAATGAGATCCCCTCTCAACTTTCCCAATAACCAAATCATTTACCTTTGTCTGGAAACTGTGTTAGTAATTTCATAGCCAAGATCTTTTTTATTCCACTGAAGGGGACTGAAAATCTGAGGCTCTTGACTATGAATAATTATAGGTGGACATCTAGGATGTATTTATCTTCTTTCACATTTACCAACCCTTAAAAAAACTTTACACTGGGATTACCGTTGTTAAGAGTAAGAAAATCCTGTTGCGTATATAAATGAGAGACTTTGACTTTTGGACTAATCTGAGTTGAATTGTAAATGAGAAATTTGAAACACTTCAGTAAGAAAGGATCTCTTAAACTTATGGTGAGAAAAGTTTTGTTTCAACAGCACTAGGCTGTCTAATTCTTTCACCTTTTCATTTTACATACTCAAACAAAAACATTTGAACTTGTGAGAGATTTTTTCCAAATGTAAAAATAGAGTATTCTGCTAATTCCAGGAGTTTATTCTTGTTTAAAAGTAAATTTTAGCAAAATATACATGTTTGCACAGCACTTCCATGGAAAACTCCTAAATGTGAATGTGTTATGTTTTTCTTTATTCCATTGAGAAAATTTCTCCAGACTTAAAAAGGTTCTTAGATATTCCTTTAGACTACTCAGAAAAGATAATTTAACATTAAAACCAACAGGGGCAGTCTAACTTCAATTTATTCCTTACTAAATTCAGACTATTGTAATCTAGGCCTCTGGATATAATGAACTGTATGGCAGGGTTAAATCCTAAAGGTAAACCCATGATAGGTATTGTTGTTGGACAAAAACATCAGTGTTTTCAAGATGCACTTACAAACAAACAACTTTAATGTTCAGAGGTGTAAGTGCACAGAATTATAATAATGCCACGAGTAGAGAGTCAACAAACGTTATATTGAGGGGGGAAAAAAAAGGTAAATTAATAAATAAAATCTAAAAGTTAAGTATGCAGAATATTTTTTTCTCCAGAAGTACAATTTTTTTGTCATTTCCTCAAAGGCTGTTCATGCTAAACTTCCTTCCTTGTGCTAATTCTATCCACATTCAGAACATGTATCCACATGTATCCACATTCAGAACTTGTTCTGCTATGGAAGAATCAGTTTTCCATTAGATTATAGACAGAACTGAAAGTCCAGAACAATCTCTTTTCAAATTAAAAGCAACTTAAATTCTCAAAGCATATTATGATGTCATTGTATATTTGATAGAAAAAAATATAAGTTTGTTTTAGTATATTGTTTGTGAGATTTCTTTCCATTGAATCTGAATATGTGTTTAGGTTGTGAGTCAATTTATAGCACAAATCATAACTAGATGAATGAAGTCAAAGAACAATGATTAAAATAAATTGTGAGATGTGTTTTTAAATAAACTCATTAAAATAATTAAAAATGTATTCTACTTTTAATAATGAACATATTTTTAGGACACATACTGGTGCCTCTGAATCATTTCCTTTCCAAACCCTTACATTTCCAATGTTATAAAATTAAAGAGCTAGATCTTTTTGTATTCATGTTAGCAAAAAATTGTGTGTGTGTGGGGAGGGTCTAAATTTCATATTTTTACATTGACTTATTATTAAAAAAATAAAATAATTTCCTAAGATTTGAGAAGTTACAGGTTTTCAGAAAACATTGATATGAAAATTATGCAGAAGTGATTAGGCCATGGGCATGGGGTTTCCCCTTCTGTAAGGTTCTGTCATTAATTTTATCTACCATTTCCTAATGCAATATTCAAGGAATTACTTGTTTAATGGCAAAGGAGAGTGGGGATGGTTATGCCATGCATCATACCTATACACAGTTTTATGAAATCTTGAGGAGAAGTCAGGAAGTCTTTGGCAGAGATGGGAAGAGTTTCTTGGAGCATAATGTATGTATCCACTGACATTGCTGAAGTGAGCTTTTACCTGCTGTGTGACAAATCTATTTAAAAGAGCTGCCTGGAGCCTGAAACCAGGCTGGATGTGAGGGTCTGGGCAGGGAGCACTGGAGACGGGCAGGGCAGGGGCTGAGCAAGGGCTTTAAGTGGGGACATGAGAGAGGAAGGAAGAGGGATGAGGAGAAGGTGCAAGGGGAAGGAAGAATTAGCAGCAGAAGAAGTGGAACAAAGAAAAAAGTACCCTCCACTGCAGATATTAGGAATATGTCCTGGTCCCTCACTTAGATGAGTTGTGCCAAAGAGCTGATGGAACTGCAAAGGGGAAAGCAAGAAAACCTCTTCCCTTGACTGTAGTCCCCTAAGCCCCATCAGTGCCTCCCTCATCACTCACTTTTGCTTGAAGGACACATTTCTTTATTCCACTTTCCCACAATGTCAGAGGTGTTCTCTGGGCTGTCTGGACAAGTCCATCAGGTAATGAATGAAAGGGAAGAAGCTTTGTCACATGCACCTGCTCATGACATGAACACACTCCTTTCCATGTAGCATTCATTACTTAAAAAACCCTTCAGTCAAGCAGATTTATTTTACCATACAAGTGGTCAATGCAAGACAAACATAGAAGCCAGCTTGATTTTGCTGCTCAGACCCTACCCTCACTGCAGGAAACACCATTTCATTGTTGGAAGGTATGATTCAATTTTGCTAGGGTACAGCCTTGAAGAACAACTTTGTATCTATGTAACACCACAAAGATAGAAGGATAGTATACAATGGATTTCTATACCACTACAGAAAGGGCAACTGAACTGCCAACACCTTTCATGAAAGACTATCAATTCATGATCATTGGGTTGGATTTTCTTTTCTTTCCATCTACTTCATAGCTTTCAGTAGTGTCTGAGTTCTGTGAGTGTCTCAAGAACAGCAAGCAACAGCAAGAAACCCAGGGAAGGTGTCAACTGAGGACTGATTCTGAGCTCATCAAGAATGACCCCTCTTATTCCAAACACTAAAAGAAATTATCTGTGGAAATGGAAAGAGACCAGATCTTATTTTTTCAGGCTGAGATGAACGTCTAACTTCATTGGGTGCTTTCAGGAACAGCAGAAAGAAATGAGTAGAGTACTTGTAAGTGTCATAAGACACCATACCTCCTATTGAACAACTGTATTAGAAATGATAAGAAAATAATTGGCTCTCTGATTTCCAATGTAGAGAGAGGGAGTGCAAGTTCTATATATTCTGGAACAAAGATTTCTGAGGTAAACATGAACTTGCCTCAAAAAATGAAGTGTGTTATTAGCGATAACTGTAGGGGGAGGATAGTTCATATAAACATTCCAAGCCTTTGATCACAGCCACATATTGCAATGTGCTAGTTACCTGTACAGTATACTGTGGCTTTGTTAGAGGAGAAGCTGCCCCAAAAATTCACAATTTTAATCTCAGACACAAATGGTGGTTATAGTCTCACATGAACGTGCAGTTGGTAGCTGTTTATTAAAACACCTGTCTTGGAGTGGCATTCTTGTAGCTAACAAGTCTGAATCTAATTTTGCATGTCTCTGAAAAATGTTAAACAGCAATAAAAGCTTGCTTAGATGAGGGAACACAGCAATGAGGTACCCTCACAAAAGAATGCTATGAACAATATGAAAGAGAATAATAACAATAAAAAAGCAGATATAATTTGTTTGGAGTTTGTTTTCTGGAGTCTGGCACAGAACCTTACCCAGAGGGAAAGCTTTTTATCACCAATAAAATGGGTCATTTCTGTGCCATGAAAATACCTTTGCATTACTTGTGCATTTGAAACAGTCTTTAGTGTATTTGGATTTATTTGCAATTTTTTCTTTCTCTGTCATGCTAGTCATTTGAACACAAAAATAAGAACTGTAAAGATTTTAGTTCATTTATTTTGTGGTTCCATCTATTCACAGTTTCTTTTTCCCCTCTGCCTTTACTTTTCTAATATAGTGAATAACTTTTCTGTGCTGTACATGTGAGCAGGTTGCAAAAGTCTCTGAATTTGTATAAGTAGTGTATTCTCTATATGACATGATTTTATACACACATATTGGTATACATTAAATCTTTATACATTTCTCTTTATAAATGCAATATCTGTTATGTCATGGTGAGTGTTATGTTCTGAAGCATGGAATCACTCACCAAAGTTATTTTAGATGGGTTTTACAATAGCTGTTCTGTACATTTGATACTAACCTTGATTGTAGAAGCAACTCTGAACATACCATCATTGCAGTTTTCTCTATTATAATACTTACAAATTGAGTAATTTCATGTTACTTAGTGCCATCTTATTTCTTTCAGAAGAATAAGCTTCAAAAGTTTGTTTCATCTCTGCCAGAAATAGGGTGCAGGGAAAAATGATGTTTTCTGCACAGCACGTGACTCAATATAACACGATACGATCTTCAAGAAAAGATTTAATCCCAGACACCAAATAAAGAAAGAGCTGAAAATGTTCCTGACTTCTGAGAACAGAAGAAAAATGAAGGTATTCTTTTCACATGGGTGGAATTGAAAAAATACACTAATGTTTTTTTCAGAGGACAAGAGAATAAATTCTGAAGAAGCAGTTATTTGATGGGCCAGGGGTCCTGGCAAAGCCTGATTAGAGGTGATATCTTTGTGTAGATGAAAGGAGACCGTTCTGTTCTTCATCTGCTTGGCTATCCACATTGGTACTCAGGCAATAAATCAGACTATAGGCAAGGGAGCTCCTGAAGCAATAATCTTTTCCAAAGCAGAGAGCCTTGAGGTGTGACAATATTACTGTAGTAATGGGAAAAGTGGTATCCACTGTCAAACAAAGTGAGACCTTTTTAGCTTAACTAATAAGAAATTAAGTGTGGCTGTTCTAGTTTTTGTGGAAATGGCAGTGCTTAGTGAGAAAAAGGAGTCGGATCCTGGACCAGTATTTTTGCAGTGATGATGTCAGAAGATAGATTTTGAAAATAAAGAATTGTAATCCAATCCTTTCAGTTCTTAATGTCAAAACTGAATGTTTCAACTGTGAGATAGGATTTGAGGATGTACCCATGGTCACCAAATAGTCTCCTACAATTTACGTCTTTGGGCAGCTCACAGGTATAGCTCATGAAGAGGTGATGTCAGAACTAAGATCCATATAAAACCCTTGAAAACATTAATAACATTTCAATACACAAAATTTCACTTACAGTCTTAACACCATATTTTTCATGTTATGTTTGAGAGATATCACCATGTAATTAAAACATGTCTTTTCAGAACAAAATAGATAAGTCAAATCTGCTGGGATCCTGTGATATGTGAATATGTATTTTTATGTATAGTGTTCCACAGACTATACAATCTGTTCATTTGCATAAAAATATTTCAAGTGATTTCCAGTTAGGTTAAAAATCTTCAGTCTTTAGTTAAGCCTTTAACTTTTCTGTGTGTTACAATAACCATAACTTTGAAACCTTATTCATAACTATAGTTTAATTAAAATTGAACAGCCCTGGTTGTCGATTTTATTTCCCAGAGATTGTTGCTTCCCAAGCAGAATTATTGTCTGAGCTGTGCTAAATATGGTACTCGTCTGAGTCTGGCTGCTTGCATATGATTTTAAAAATAAGTGTTTTAGCTTCTGTCTTCTTGCATTACAACAATATGAACAACTGATGTTAACAGCTCTGAAAAAAATGGAGCTTTGAGTGTTCCCTGATTGCATATGGCATCACCTTGCCTCAAGCCTTCAAATCATTGAAGCAAATGTGCACTATGCACAAAAAGTTTTTTAATAAAATGTGTAGGAATTTTAGAATAAATCAGAATAACAAGGAATAGATGATTTTTAACATACAGGGTGCTATCTTGTACACCAAACAAACTGAAGAATAACCTATTCCCACTTTAATATATCTTAATTGGAT
>WAAG01043531.1:99964-114770 GCA_013390105.1 Tichodroma muraria | reverse complement strand
CTCGGTTCTCACTGCCCCTGGCCAGCCCCGTCCCCAGCAGCTGCTCTGCCTCTCGCCTCTGCTCGTCGCTCCGCGGATTTTCGGCGTAGCGGGAGCGGCTTGCCGGCCCCGTTGGGCGCAGGGTGACGCGCCTGACGTCCCTGCCCGTCTGCTGGGTACACCCGAGCGCCTGACCTGGTGTAGCAGAGCTGCTGCCGTGCTCGCATCTGAACCCTCTGCTCCTCCTGCAGGTGACCCTCCCATCTACAGGTTTTGGAAAGATGCTTTCAAAACTCAAGAGCAGCCAACCCCCAGCTCTGTCACTGCACAAATGGTTGAAACCACAGCCTATGCCTTGCTCACTACTTTGCTAAGAGGGGATGAAAACTATGCCAAGCCCATCATCAAATGGCTCTCTGAAGAACAGAGATATGGGGGAGGATTTTATTCAACTCAGGTGTGCTTTTACATATTTTGTCCTCATTCTTCAAGTACCAAAATCTGAAACATTTTTTCCCTTGCCTGGAAATTCAAGGCCAGGTTGGACGGGGCTTGGAGCAACCTGGGACAGTGGAAGGTGTCCCTGGAATGAGAGGGGCTTTAAGGTCCCTTCCAACCCGAACCATTCCATGATTCTGTGATATCAGCATTTTAAGAGGATAACACAATTAAATCCACACTGCCAACACCAGAGTCCTGTGTATGGGATTAGTGTCAAGTGACTCCATTGCCATGATATTCATGGTCTCTGGGAAATCTGACTTCCCTTCACTAATATAAACTGAAATTTTATGAATAGAACCTCTGGAGTTAATTCTTTATAATTGATTTCTGACAGGACACTATTAATGCCCTTGAGGCCTTGACTGAATATTCCCTTCTTGTCAAACGGCTGAATTTGGACATGGATGTTAGAGTATCTTACAAAAATGGTGGACCCCTAAACTTATTTAAACTGACAGAAGACAATTTTGTGGGAAGAACTATGACAGTGAGTGAATAATCTTGCTTTAAAAAGGGAAACCAGAATTCTTAGCATCTTGGTAAATAATTATCTGAGCTTTGAAATAGCTTCTAAAATAGCTGTTTTTCTTATAACTAACTGGCAATAATTTGGTATAGAAAATGTTTAAGGACTTTGTTTATCTGATGTACTTAATATAATATTCACTTATTAAATTTAATATTTCTGCAGAATCTGTTACGTATTTGAAATGTCAGCAAGACAAGCAGATCAGCTGACCTGAATTGTTGCTAATTGTTGCTAATCTTTATTATTAATGTGTAACTTCTTGTTTCTCACCAATTCTTTAGGCACCTTTGCAAGATGATCTCTATGTAAGCACTGGCAGCAGCACTGGCATAGCTACAGTAAATGTAAGTATACAACCAGGTTGTTTAAATGGAATTTCTCTTTTCTTAATGTGGTGTGGTTTTGCTCAAGAACTCCCCATTTCCTTCTGAGCTGATAATTTTTGTGCTCTGCTTTGCTGGTATTTTTGCATTACCAATAAACCAGACTTGTTTCTGTTCTTCCCAGTGTGAGTTTTTACAGTTTTATGCCAGTTCTGAGGATTGTTTAATGCTGCTTCTGTTTTGTCTGGTTTATTTGTGTGTGTGCAGGTGAGGACGGTGTATAACACCATGGGTACTTCTGAAGAGTCCTGTAACTTTGAACTGAAGATTGTTCCAAAGAGAGATGATGGTAAAGGGTTAATACATTTTTAAATGTTACTACTGAGGTCAGTGCAAGGGAGGGAGGGGAAAAAATCCTGGGGTTTTGATGAGCGTTTTTTTATTAAGAAAGAAATAAATTCTGCCACTTTCTAAATGCAAAACTGGAAAAGAAATTGCTGAAACTTTTTTCAGCACTGTTTGAAACGATTGCCTTTTTGTGAATAGAATTAATATTTAATTTATTTCTGTTAGCTTCATTTTTAGTCATTTATGAAAGAGTTTTTACAGGTGGGGGAGTGAGAATAAAGAAATATGATGGGGAGTGGGAGGGGTTACAGTGAGTTCTACAAAGCACTGAGAGTTCTAGTCCAGTTACAACAGGGGACAGAACCAAATTCTGACTTTAAATAATATAAACACACAATAAACTACATTAAACCTTAAAGCTGTCATTTCACCTGAATCACCAAAGAGGGAAATGTCTCTTGTTTGTGGCTAGATAATGAATTCCTATAATAATAGCTACCAAAACAATGTACAGAATTAGCTTCCAACTACGAAACTGCTTTGTGAGAGTTTTGGGCTGCTGCTTCTGGAGAGTTCTGAAATTCTTTGGCTCTGCTTGGCACGAACAGGTCGCATAAAAGGAGATGGGGAACCCCTGGGGCGCCTGGAGGCTTGTGCAAAGTGAGTGCAGCTGGGGGGTTGTTTATTAATAATTCCACCAGCTCTCCTGATCTTTTCTTTCTGTCTCTTCATTGTTATGTACATGTGTAAACAGAGTTCGAGCCAAAGGTCATGATCTCTGTGGGAAGGAGTCTTCAAGTTATATTTGGGTTCTCCTGGAACACAAGCATTAAAAGCTTCTTCATGCGTGATATTGGCATGAATCTGACTTGATTCATCTGGACTGTTTTGCTACAGTTTGAGTTTACTGTGGCCTAAACGTTGACAGAATTTTGCTGGGGTTTTTCTGGGCTCACATTCAAATGTGTCTCTTTCATTTCAGTTGTAATTAACTTACATTGGCTCGAATCTGATTCAGGTACAGGCCCAGTGCGAGGGAGCCCCGGTCGGGGTCTGCTCATGCTGTGATGGACATAGGGCTGGTCAGTGGAGTGGAGGCCAATCCAGAGGATCTATCCACTGCAAGTATTCAAGAATGGTTTTTCTCTTGCTGGCTTTACACGACAGAGCTGTAATATTTACTGGTCTTCATCTTTTTCTGTGCCCTGCAGCTTGCGAGTGGAGTTGATCAGCTGATAGCAGATTATGAGATAAAAGATGGGCATGTTCTCCTGCAGATAGACTCTGTATGTTACCCCTTTCCTGGCTGTGAGCACTGCTTTTCCTCTTTGGAATCGTTTTGCTTCCTTTAGAGCTCCTTAATTCATGTGTCTCTCAAACAGGTGCCAGCTCACAAGTTCCTGTGTGTTGGCTTCAGGATCAGTGAGCTTTTCCGGGTTGGAATGCTGAACCCTGCCACCTTCACTGTGTATGAATATCATGCACCAGGTATGTTCCAGCTCTTCACATCCTTGTTTGCCTTTTAGCTCTGTATTCCTCCCAAAGTATTACATTTTTCTGTCTTTAACGGATTTTTTTACTCCATTTTTTTTGAAGCTCAGCTGACTTTTGACTCACCAAGTTTCAGTGTTCACATCTTGGACTTTGATTTTCTACATGTATTTGTTATTTCTTTCTGGATCTTCTAGATAAAAGATGCACCATACTTTATAACCCCTATGGAAATGAAAAACTCGTGAGATTGTGTGAAGGAGATGAATGCCAATGCATGGAAGGTAAGCTTGATTTGAAGATGTTTTTTCATTTTACCTGGTGGGAAAATGCAGTGTAGTGCTTTGAACAAAACCACGCTGAACATGAGGAAAAAATTCTCGTAAGAACACAGCTGCTTCCCCTCCAAATTTTACATTAAAAAAGAAATTTAAGGGTGTGTGCAGTGTGATCAGGGAAGTCTGATTGGACTAAGTTTGGCGGCGTTATTTTGTATTTTAAATAGTCACTGTTCCAGCATGCAATCTCATACTTATGCTGTTGCTTGGTTACTTATCCCACGCGGGATGATGGAAATCCGTGGTTTTTTTGGGGACATGTGCTGACATTCTCTTACCTCTCTTACCTTTCCCTTTCTCCTCCTAGCTGAGTGTGGTAAAGCCCAGGAGAGACTCGACCGCTCGATAACTGCTGAGAGCAGGAGAGAGGCTGCCTGCCAGAGGGACACTGCTTATGGTAATGGGGCTTTCACTGCCTCTTTCCCTGCTGTGAATTGTTTCTTTGCTCTGTTTGCTGCTGCTGCAAAACATCTTGTTCCCATTGGAGCTGTAGTAATTAGAAATTCGGCGTGGTTGCCAGTGGCACAATGTAGAGAAAGGTGAGTTCTACCCACAGCTTCCCTCAGGTCAGGTGTGGGTAGGACTTCCCAGTGCTTTCTGCCCCTATAACCATTGTATTCCCAGAAATCAGTGCTGTGAAGGGACACAAAATTCTCCTTCTGAGCATCTCTAAGACATTCAGGATGCGTGGCAGGACCCAGGGGTGACCGGGTTCCGCTTTGTGTCGTTCTGCAGTTTATAAAGTGAACATCTTATCTCGCAGCGAGGAGGGGTTTTTTGTGAAGTATTCTGCAAGTCTTCTGGACCTCTATAAAAGGGGTGAGTGTCCTGTCCCACGTTTCTGCTCCTGGGAGAAAGGAGTTGGAATGCTCTTGGGCACTCACTGTGCTACCTGTCGCTCACTGGGCCTGTGGAACTGAAGCTGATGTTCTCTCCTTTTTGCTCTGAGTTTATGCATCCCATATTTCCTTAAAATTATTATAATATAAAATTACTATAAGATTACTTAATGTGCACAAGGCTTATTTGCCATTCGCATTTAATGGAAAAATCTTTAACAAGGGACATGTTTTATATCATCAAACTTTTCTGTTGTAGAACAGTGGCATAGAGATCCCCTGGCTGTGCAGTACTGTAGAACATCTTAGTGTTTTCTAATATATGAATTACTGGAAATTCTTTTTGTGTAATTGTCCAATTCTTGATTTTTTTGTTTTGTTTTGGGTTTTGGTTTTTTTTGTTGTTGTTTTTTTAACTTCAGGGCAGGCTTTTGCTCAAAAAAATAATGAAATAACCTTTGTGAAAAAGAAGACCTGCACAGATGTTGAATTGAGCCCAGGAGAGCAGTATTTGATCATGGGAAAAGAAGCCTTAAAGATAAGCATTGGTTACAGTTTCAAGTAAGTCATTTACCACCAGGATATGCTGAGATTTAATCTTGAAGTGCTTGTATGTAATAATTCTTGTGAGGTAAAGGATTGATTTAATTTTGAAAGTATTCAACCAATAGTCACACAATGTGTTATCAGATGTGCACACTTAAAACAGGATTATGAGCACAGAGCAAGCTCTTACATATTGGATTTTTTTTTCTATTTGACATTTTCCTTCCCAAATATTAGCAGCAAATGATAATTTTCTGTTGTCTTCTTAGATTCCAGTACCCTTTGGACTCCAGCACTTGGATTGAGTGGTGGCCTTCAAATACAGCCTGTACATCCTGTCAGGAGTTTCTGAACACAATGGATGATTTTGCTGAAGATCTTCTCATCAGTGGCTGTTAATTCACTTGGACAGTTATTAAATTAAAAATCCAGATCAAATCTCATTGAAAAGAAGAAAAATCTTCACCTATTTATTAATTCTTTTTGAGCTGAACACTCATTAATAGTTATTCTGAAAAATTATCTTGGCATGTATTTTATGGCAATGCTATTACAGCAGAGTAATGCTCAAATATGATTTTTAAGCTTGGATGAGAGAATAACACAGAATGGTGCAAAGACATTTGAAGTCAAAAGAAGTGGATTGACTGTAAAAACAAACATAAAAAGCACTGTCATTAAACCGAAGTCTTATCAGAACATAAATACATGCAGCCACTTTGTAAGATCTCTGTGAAAGAAACTGCATTCCTTAGCTTTTCCTTTTGTACTTTTTTTTTTAATTCCTGCATTTCCATTCCTCACAGTAACTGATGCTGGATTTATGCTCTGCTTTCTTGTTAAAAAAAACAAAACAAAAAACCAAACAAAATTCTTCAATCATATGTGTGCCTTTCATTATTTGTGTTTTAAGCCACAGTCAACTGAACCAACATCTCCTGTAACTTTGGGGGATTAAAACAAATGTTACTTTGCTTTTGATGACAGAATTTGACAGTTAAAAGTCTTGCTTTGCCTCCAGGAAAGTGGCAGATGAAAGGCCAATTTTCCTGCTCACAGCTCCTGGCACAAATCACCTTGGTTCCCAGTAAAACTAAGAAGAGAGTTTGATAGAAAGTACAGTTGCACACGTTTTTATTTGTGTTGAAGAGTTGCCCAAAAGTAGCACATCCAAGAACTTTAAAATTACTGTTTTCCCTCTCTCTTAGGAATATCTCGATCCAGAACATTTAAGATGTGGGAAGAAGATAGTCAGAGATGATGCAATTTTTAATTTTGGCTCTGTGAGTATTTGACTTTTTTTTATCCTCCAAACTTTCTAAGAAGCACAAGAAGCTCACACTGTGTCCAGTAATAACTGGATATAAATTCAAACTGCAGGGAGAAGCACACAGAAATGCTCAGTGGGGCTGTCTAGACAGGCCACCTGTAAACATTTCTGCTTCTGAACTGCTGACTGTGTATTGTGAGACCTAATTATCTCTTTAGATGACAAGGAGCATGTCTTGTTTACACAGGTGACTTGTGACATTTAAGTTCTATTGAGTTTTAGTGAGCCAGACTGCAAAAAAGGCTCCTGAAGTCCAGTTATTTAAAAATAACACATAAAAATGCTGCTCTTAAATATCAAATTGCAGTCAGTAGTTTAAAAAAAAAAATCTTTAATCTTATTTATTATCTCTGTTTCTATTCAGAATGAACTATCCAGTATATCACTGAGATCAGTGAAATACTTCATGTATTGAAATGGGAACATTGGTACAGATATTTAGCCACGTGTGGGATGAGGTGTGTACAGATACCAAAGACAGGAAGATTTACCTGCCCCACGTGGCATGGCTTGACTTTCACAGCAAAACCACCTGGGGGAAAGGTATATCTGTGTCTTCATCTGCTTCCACATGCAAATTATGTTGGCAGGTTTCCACAGGGCCTCATTAGCAGGACAAGAGAAGATGGAAGTGACGTGGGAGTGATTTTAGAACTCAGTGCCATGCCAGCCTTAGTGTCTCATGGTCAGAGAGTTCCGAGGCACTAAACAACCCCCAGGATTAATCCCAACAAACATGGTAATTCTTGGAATAATCACTGCTTAGGTGACTCATCTGTATTATGAAATGGAAATTATTTCAAGGCACATTCTGTCCTTCCAAGCTTGCTGTGGATTCTGGACACCGGAGCGGTGCTTTTCTCTCTGAATTGTACACAGTGTTTTTCTGTTCCTTGCTTGTTTATGTCTGTGATGTGCAAGTCTCCAAATGTTCCAGCCTTTGAATCCCCAGCCAACAGCTCTAGTGCTTCCAGAAAAACTTGCATTTCCCTGCCCCACTGCTGCAGTGCTCCCAAAGGCCAGGCAGTGTGAGGTGACTGCTCTGCCCCCATGCTAATGAAGTGCTGAGTGCTCCAGCCCACGTTTACCCCCAGTTTTCCAGGAAAATGGATGACTGACCTTGCCTGCACAGATAATCTCTGAAAGCAAGACCCTCTAAGGGCAATTAAATAAGTTTGGGCATTGTACTTTTATTCCTTTTTCATATATTTCCCTTTGAATAAGGAAACGCAGCAGATGCCATTCAAATGTGATTCTCCCTGGATACTCTTGGCAGACCCGAGCTGGTTGAATTCCAGAGATTATAACAAATCTATGGGTTAATACTGTGCTATCCTTTAGCTCTTTAAAAATTATCTGTTTCTGTACGTTTCCATTTGTATTTTACTGGGTTTTAGACAGCTAAGCATCACAAAATGAACTAATTTCTCTTTTCATTGCAAGCAGAAATTAATCTCAATGACCCAAGCTGGTGAGTGACTTGAATAGCCCAAATTCCACCCTGTTATGCACAGTGACATGTGAAACTCACACTTTGGTCTGGGCTGAAGGCTGGTGGGCCCTGCCAAAAAGCTGTGACTAATTTAGGGAGGGAGCCAAAGGGTGCCTTTCCCTGGCCATTGTTTCCCAAGCAGGGGAGAAGTGATTTTGTGTGAAGAATCTTTCAGGACATGCCACAAGCCTTAGGTAGTCTTAGTCAGCCAAGTGCTTTGTCAAAAATGGTGTGGAATTAGGAATACCCAACCATTTTAGAAGAGGAATGGTAAATCCCTATTGCAGGTTAATATTATTACTTCTGAATTCCTCCATAGTGACTGTCATAATTCTCTCTTGGCTGGCCCCAACACATATATTAAATACTAGCTGGAAGAGAAGAATGCTCCTATGAGAGCTAGGAGGGTGCAAGTCCAAGTTGCCACATAATTTTTATTTTGTTATGATGCTTCACTCTCATCTGAAATTATTTGGAGTGGGAGAAATATTCACTTCATCCCAGTGAGTTTGCTCAGTGCGTCTGGGCAATGCAAAGCCAGAATATCACACCAAAATTCTTTTCTATACTTGCACAGCAGTGTGGATGTTCAGTGTAGGGACAGTCTCTCTTCTGAGTAAACAGGTGGAGCCATACAAAATCCTTAAACAAAATCCTTAGTGAGATTCCTTTCAAGTTCAAAACTCTTTTCATGAAGAGTTTCAAACACCCATTTCCACGAAGAAAGAGTTGGGGAATCAGCTGGCAGGGGTCTGTAGATCCATTTGCAGGAGGGGTGTGCAGGAGATGAGTGAGCACAGAGTAAGGAAATCCTTCTTTTCTTTTGAGTGGATATTATTTTGTAATTTTAAAAAATCACTGTCTGGGAGCTGCCAATTTGGTGTCCATCCATGGTGGGTTGTCTCACTTGACCCTACCTACACAGGCCTATTTTCAGTCTGGGTAAATGTTAATGTTTAGACATGTCTCCCAGCAAAATGTGTTCTTAATCTCCTGCTGAATTCTTACATCAGAACACAGAAATTTAGCATGGCTGTCAGATATTTTCCAGTAAAACACCCACCTTATGGGAGTTACATATGCTTTCAATTTTTAGGATATTTAATAATGTTTTCATCTCTAATTAGGAGAAATATCTGGGCTTGGCTCTTTCATTCTCCTGGGAACCAAGAGTTTGGTTTTGCCAATTGCTGGATCATTACAAAATTCCAGTCCTTGTGTTAAATTTTGCTTTTCAAGTTCTGAATGAACTTGGAATTTGGATACATGTTTAAGCAGCAACCGATTTCCTGGAAAATACTAAACTGGATTAAACACCACAGCTCTCATAAAAAGAACATTCAAGGGTAGAAAACAATAGAGAGAAATCCTGAGTTAAGCTTGCTCTGTTCAACCCTTTCTTTTCTATCCCAGGAAATATTTGTTGCACACAGGGGGTTATTTATAAAATGATTATATTTACCCACATTCAGAGCTAGAAGTCACGAAATGCAGATTATTCCTAAGGTGCTATGGCTCAGACTATAGTTCCTTTGTTTATTTGCTACTTGACAGCTAAAAGGGGCAATTTCTTTTATAAGCAAAGTAAACAAAAAGTTATATTTGATGCACTTATATTTAATCAGCTGAGATATTAAGCCCCAAAAATTGGGATTTACAGTGGAAAATCTATTTTCTCTTAAGGGCAGCAGCCCCACTGGTGCCAGTTTAAAGGACTCCAGAGCACACAGAGGTTCAGAGCTGGGTTTAGTGCTCTGAGGCTGGTTCCAAGGAGCTCTGACATGGATTTGAATTGTCTAATTTGGCTTTACAAGAGGAGCCCCAGCAGCACATTCTTTCCACTGGCAGTTCCTTGTTCCCTGCAGTTTGTACCACGAGGAGCACATCCCCAGCTAAGACAAATCAGTGCCATTGAAATTATTTTGGAGGAGCTGCACTTGATATCTACATCTGCAGATGCAGGATTTCTTCAATTGCAGCACAAAAAAAAAAAAAACAAAACCAAGAAACAATGGGAAAATTGCTTTCCAGAGAGGAATTATGTCAGGAACACCTCACCATCCCCACTGAAGGAGATGCACGCTGCACTGTGCCAGTTTGTACCTGCTGAAAGGTGATTTGCAATTTATGGACATAAACTGAGGTGTTGGTGACAGGCTGGGCCTAAATGGCAGCTGTGACTGAAGTCATTCCTCTGCTGCACGGCTGAGTTGTCTGTCTCTGCCAGGGTCTGATTAGCCAGGTTTCCTTCATTACTTATAAAAAGCAATATGCCATAAAAATGTCATTTTCGCTGCCTAAATCATAAAATTTTCCATTAAAACCTTCTGCTACAAGGTCCTAGAGAATATTCATCCCCAGGCTCTGACAGGGAGGTAGGAATGGGTATTCATTTCCAGCAGTAGTGAATTCCAGCAGTTTGGAGTCACCCATCTATGTAATAATAAAGGGTGGGCTTTTTTCTAGGCTTCTGTTTTGGTCAGGAATCTCAAAAACAAGGTAGGATCAAAAGCTTCCTATGGAACCATGAGGGATCAAATTAATCTGTGACATAATTTAGCAGGATTCCCTGGATATATACCAGAAATTGGGGGGGATGCATCTAAACCTACATGAGCTCCTGTGTATCCCTGCCCTGTGTGTCCGTGCTGATCCTGCCAATCCCTGTGCCCAGTTCTGAGCTGGGATTAGTCCCAGCCCAGAAACACTTCCCAGAGGAGTCCCTGGGCTTTGGAACGAGACATTCATGATGAGAATAACTGTTGGATGTGACTTTAGAGAACCAGATTTAGGAAATGCTGGATTTCCTTCCAGTCCGTATCTCGCCCCAAGGAACCCCAAGCTTTGCTTGTTGAACCTCGCCACAATTCCTGCTGCCCTCCAAAGCCAGGCTGTGTTTTGGTTTCTTCCAGGCTTCCCCTGTTCCTGACCCTGGACAGATGGGAGCATTCCCTGTGTGCCTCCTTCACTGGCTCTGGGGTTTCTACACCCACTTTGTGACTCAGGTGTTGGACGTGGAGCTGCAAATTTTGTTTCCTTGGCCGGATTCCAGGGATGCTGCTGGGAACATGTCTGGGATTTTGGGATTTTGGGCTTTTGGAGTCCCATCACTGGCACAGCTGCCAAGAGGATTGGACCCACGAGAGGGCTCTTTTTATTCAGGAGTTTAAACACTTACCTGTTTCCCCTATTCAGAATGAAGGCCTGTTACTCCTTTACCTGCTTCCCCCACTTCCATCTGTAATTTTTCATTCAGGTTCCTCCTATGCTTAAAATTTATTTTCCTTTCTCCTTGAGAATCCTCCTTAAAAACATCTTGGTTTGTGAACACTCAGGAGTTTTCCTTCTTACTGTAGCTGCATTTTAGTGAGGGTTTTGGTTTTCCTTTGCAACACCTATAAAGAGAGTTTTGTTTTTCCCTTGTGAAACCTCAGATAACACTTGGAACTTCTGTGTTCCCTGGGTGTGTTGCCCATAAAATACAGGTACAAGTAGACATGTCAGTGATGGTGTGGAAATTATTCAGGATTATGAATCACACTGAAAAACACTATTGGACAGCTGAGTCTGATGCTGTTAGTCATTCAGCAGTAGCAAAGGGAATTACGGGCTCAGTGGAAGAGAGATGCAAGTTAGGGCAGAGTCAGTCTCTTTCTGCTTCTGACACGTGGAAAACATCTTCTAAACATCTTTTTTTTTCACTGTTATTAGCAAAATGAGCAGCTTCTGAAAGGGTTAAAGGAGATTTGCCATAACCTTCACTTTCCCCTCAGTTCTTGTCATGTATGAGAATTAATGAAGACACTAAATAAATCTGATATTTCCTTTTTCTGTTTCCACTAATTAGTCCCAGTCAATCAATAGAATATCCACATTTTCCCAGCTGGTTTAGAGTCAAAAGATACTAAATCTGAACTTGTTTTTTCATGTCACATCCAGAGCTCTGGAAGAGTGTTTTGGCAGGCTTCCCTGTGGGCACAGCTCCCATTCCCAGAGTTCTCTCCAAAGCATTAAGAATGGAAATAAGCAGCTCAGAATTTTCCAGTTTAGCTCAGGCTCTGCGTGCGTTAAGAGAAACAGAAGCACAACCACAAGCACAGCGAAGCCCTTCATGTGGCCAGAGAGCTGAGCTTCAGCTGGGCAGACTGGCCCAAACTGGTCCATGCTGGGCTCACAGTGCAGCCCCCCTCTGTCCTGCAGTGGGGGGACAGTGACTGAGGCACGAGACCACCAGGAGGCCTCTCCATGTGAAGAAGATCTGCCTGGTGGCCTAAACTCGGAGGCAGCCTCAGAAATCTCTCAATGAAATGAAAAGTTACTCTGAAATGCCCTTGCTTGTAGGAAACCATCAAGGCCACTGTGACAGAGAGAAACACTTTCATTTTCTCTCCGCTCTTCAGGGTGATTCCTTGGCTTGGCTTGTGGAAACTGCTTAAGTGAGTGACTGAAATAAGCCACACAGATATGTGTGTGTGTGTGTGTGTGTGTGTGTGTATGTATATATGTATGTATGTGTTTATAAATATATATTAATATATATTAAAATACACAAATTCGTATATATTTTATATAAATAAATATTCAGTTATAGATAGATATAGATATAGATATAGATTAGATATAGATATAGATATAGATATAGATATAGATATAGATATAGATATAGATATAGATATAGATATAGATTATCTGGGTTTGGGTGCTTTTCTCCTGTCAAATGCTGAAGAGATGCTCCAGAGCATCTATTCTTTGGAAGAAAAAATTCCTAGGATAACACTTGTCTCACAGAGAATATGATCTGGGAAAAATCCTGAGGCACAGCAGGGATGAGGAAAGTAAAATGGATTCCTGATGTCTCTTTGAGGGTTACAGTCCAGCTCTTATGAAACTTAGTGGGAAATTTTCCTGCTCTTGTAATGAAAGCTGGGCTGGTCCTTGGGGTATCACCATAGCAAAGCACAGCTACAGCTGGTAGTAGGCACAGACAGATAAAACTGAAACATGTAAAAAGATTTTATTAGAGACAAGAGATTGAATTGTGGCAAAGCTGTCGAGTTTGCTGAGGATAACAATAATCAGATTTAATGATTCTTCTTTTTCTAATCTTGAGTTGATGGAACCTCACAGACACTCTGTTCCATTCAGAAAATAAGTCACAGTGTGGAAGTTACAGAACTCCTTCATATCAGAGCTGTGAACAGGCAGGAATCTTGACTTGAAGCACAGAGCTCCAGTTCATAGGAGTACTGAACCTCATGGGTTCTGGATTTGCTTTTACTAGCAAATTTTCCTTCCTGTGTTTTACCCATTTTTCAGGTTTGCCTAGAACATGTGCACATTTCCAGCTAATTTATGCTAATTGAAAATCATGTTTTCATAGAATGAGACATCCCTATCTTAAACATCTCTCTGAAATTCAATTCTCCTTTTGACTGCAGTCTTTAAAACCCAGAGCATCTGAGCCTGAATTCCATTTTCAATGTCCTATGAAATTTGTAGCATTAAGAGTCTCAAGACCTTGGCTTGTTTTTAAAAGGTGATATTAAATATATGAATATATTCCCTTATGCACTTTTTCCCTAGGATATAAAATGGTCATTCCCCTTAAATAGTAACACAGTGCCCTGCAATGCTGAGCACTTTTGGAATGGCTCTACAATAAAATTAAACTTCAAATTTTAATCTCTCTCTGAGCCACATCCTGTTTTCAGTTAACTGATCTCATATGGGGGAAATTTACCACAGGAAATCTCTTCTAGTTTGGAAAGTACCAAAACCTTATCTTTAGTTTCTTTGTGTAACTCAGCACCTTTGGAGACAGAGCTGTAACAGAATCACAGAAACTTTCAAGAAGTCTCAAAGAGAAAAGGAGTGAGTTAAGGGCACAGGGAAAAGGTGGAGCTGCCACTTCATCCCTAAACCTGACCCTGTGGCGTAACACCGATCGTTCTAAAATTAACATCTTCCACCTCCTTATATCCCCAAAGTTAAAAAAAACACATAACCAGATATCTTTTAGTTTCTGAAAGAGATTTTAACTCACATCCTGGCAGAAACTGCCTGGGCCAGAGTAACTTACGATGAATTTTAACAACCCAAATGAGAGCAAATGGGTCAGGCCAAGGCCTCACTGGGGCTGGATCACACTTTCCTCGTAGCTTTGAGTTAATGCCCAGCCCTGATGACTCTGAACTACAGATCTTCCTCACACCAGCAGCTACAGATGTGCTGTAGATCAGCACAGAGAGGAGGCAAGTGGAACTGAGGTGTCTGTTGTGTCTGCCTGCCCACACCCAGCACGGGAAGGTGCCAGACTTGAGGCAAACACTGCTGTGCAGTAAATCCCTCAGCAGCCACCGCACACCCACAGGTACCTGCAGCTGGTGGCTCCTGTCAGAGCAGCAGTTGACATCCGGGCAAGCACCTGGAGAAACACCTCTGCTTTTTATTTTTAATTCTGAGCGGGGCCTCACCCCCCAGGGCTATTCCCCACAAGGAAGAGTGAACACATTTGCATGTACAGCTCTTCTGACTGAATTCTTTGTCAGAACTAGAGAGGGTGGCAGCAAAGTGAGCTGTGTCAGGACCTTCTGCTGGTAATGAAACTTTGCTTTGTAGAATCTCTGCTGCACTCTAAGAAGGCTTTGCAGACATTACTGAACTCTTGTGTTTCCCTGCTGTGCATCCCCCGAGCATGGAGGGTGAGGCACAGCGGGGCTTCCCCGGCCACGTTTCCCGGAGGCTCCGGAGGAGTCGGGGCTCCGGTCCCGGATCTGGGGCAGGGGCTGCCCCGAGCACCCGCGGGCGTGCAGGGGGTGCTGGCGCGGTGACCGCGCTCCGGGCAGGCAGGGCTTTCTGTCTGAGTCCCCGGCCACCATGGCAGACCCAGCAGCACTCCGCTTTCAGGAACCAGCCACCGCATTCTCCATTTCAGCTGGCCCGGGGGAATTTGCTCCGCGGGGCCTTTCCTCAGCCAATTCCCCGTGCCCGCGGCCCGGGACAGCGCCGGTGCCCCGGGCAGGGGAAGCCCCGCTCCCGCCGGCCCCGGGGCGCGGCTCGGGCTCCCCGCTCCTCCCGGCCGGAGCGA
>WAAG01043531.1:83928-99745 GCA_013390105.1 Tichodroma muraria | reverse complement strand
GCCCCCGTCCCCAGCCGCGACACCTTCGGTTCCATTACGGCGCTGTCACCGGGTTTCATTCAGGGCTCTGGCAGGCTGGGCACTGCGGTCACTGCGGAGCTCCCGCTCAGGTGCCTGCAGAGGCCGTGGGAATTGGCTAAGCCAGGCCTCGGAAAACGCTGGTAGTCCCCAGAGCAGAGCCTCAAGGCCTGGGTGTGCCCTGCCCACCTCAGGGCAGTCACACCGCCAGCCCGGCCTGCCCACGGCAGCCTGGAGTCGTTTATTTTCAGATTTCTTAGTCAGCGTGACTATTGGTAATACTGAGACAGGTTACGGTGTGTCTGTATTGTTACAGGAGGAAAAAAAAAAAAAAAAAAAAAACGCTNNAAAAAAAAAAAAAAAGCGCTTTACAAAGGGATTATTATAATCAAACCACCCCGGTTCCTTCCTTGGGCTTTCCAAGAGACACCAGAATCAGTTTCGGCTGTGTTTCCAAAAATGTCCCATGCACAGCTCTTATTTAGCAAACCAAACGGAGTGTGCACGACACCTTGGCACGCGTGGCTCCAGGTGTGCCTGGTCAGAGCATGGCATTAAGGACTTGTGGGCTTGAGATTTCCTTTGTCATTTCACCACAAGTTCTATGACTACGGGAAAATCACTGTCAACACACCAGCCGCTCAGTTTCTGTGTCTGTGAAGTGAAATCACAAATTTTGGTCTGCTGAGAATTGAATGTGGTTGGGGATTTACTCTGCAGAAACAACCCTGTGTGATGAGGACTGATGGGACTGCAGCTCGTCTTTCTACAAGCTAAAAACTCTTGAAAGAAAACCCCAAGCCCCCCTTTTTTAGGACACTGCCTATTTTCGTGTTGTGTTTGAGGGAAATTTTAAAGGTGTGCAGTAATTTCCTGCTGGTGCCAGGTCAAACCCCGCTGTGACATTTGGTCACGCCCGGCGCTGCAGACCCAGCCGAGCACGGCGCGGTTACCGCTCGGGTTTGGGGCTGCTCGGGGACTTCGGTGCCTCCTCTCACACCCGAGTGAGCGTGTGCCGTGTTGGAGCCCCTGGATTTCATCTTCTCTCCGACAGCGCTCGCTTCAGATGGCTGAGAACACCCCCAGGAGCCTGCAGGGCGCCCCTGGCTCTTCCCCCGACGAGAACGAGTTTCCCTTTGGATACCCCACCAACATTTGTGAGGACGTGCCTGGTCAGAAGTTCCTGTGCAGCAACTGCAACAACATCCTGAAGAAAGCCCTGCAGACGCTGTGTGGGCACAGGTACTGCTCTGCCTGCCTCACCTGGATCGTCAGGTACGTGCTGGGCTGTGCCAGGGGCACTGCCACGAGAGCTGGGCTGTGCCTCCGAGCTCAGGGACTCGTGGGGAAGGATTTCCCATGGAGGACTGACTGCAGGATACTCCCTGCCTCCTCCTTGTTTCCACCACGGAAGTCTCTGGGGCCTGACGGAGTTTTTCAATCTGTGACGTAATAATTCTGATTTAACCTTGAAGAACTGGTCCAAGGCTGACTTAATCCTTCCATGGCACTTTACAGGCCTTTGATAAGGGATGTTATGGGGTTTTAGTAAATATAATGTCATATATGTCTGTATCTGTCTGGGCAAAATGGGCATTTTCTGTGTTTTAAAAGGCTTTAGTTTTCATATTCTCTTTCCCACTTGGAGGTTTTGAATCATTGATGGGATAAATAGCTTCCCATCTTTATTCCTATTTATGGTTCAGGCTGCCCTTATTTTACTGAAATACAGATAAGATTAATGGACATAGTCCTGGTCTTGAAGAACAGAAAAGCAAAACTTTTTTGACATTGGTGTGTTCAAGTATTGGCCCATTAGTGAATAAGGACTATGGATTCTGAGTGGAAATCACAATTCTCATTTTATTTGTGTCAGTGCCTATACAAAGACCTCCTAAACTGCAGTGCACCAATGGATTGTTACTTAATTTTGCTTTCTTTTTACCAGAAACAATAAAAATGCAATTTGCCAGAAATGTAAAGAGGAAGATCCCAACACTTTAGGTGAGGAAAGCCTATTGGCAGAAGAAAGGGTAAGTTGTAGTTCACAGATCATTAATTTATCATTAGCCATTCTCTGTAGTCATCATTGGACTGGAGTTCAGAAGGGAATAATATAAAATGCAATAGCAGCTGATAGTCACACATTTTAACTTAGGCTTTAATAACTTGGATTTTCCAGAGTTTTTGATTTTAAAAAGTGTAATGGCAGCCTCAGGACTTTCCAAATCCAGGTTCTGCAATGTTCCAAACTCTTCCATATGATTAACTTTTTATTGCCTCAAAGTAACTGGTGCTCTCCTACTTGTAATAATATGTCTTAACTGTTACTTATTGTCCTCAGGAAGTATTTTAATGGATTTTCCAACCTCATGGCTTCTTGTACCCTTCAAGCACGAAGCTGAACATAATAATTGATACAAACTATGCCCTGGCAAATGTTTCATCTGTAATTTAATGGTGCAGATCTCTTCTTGTGTGATTTTCCAGGCAAATTGCTGTGCTGTTCTATATCCCAAATTCAAACTGGGCCATAAGGCCCAGCCCAGCCTGTCTTTTCCCCTCCTCTCTGATTACATGCAGGGACATCACCAGACACATAATTTGTTTAAATTTTTAGGGGGAAATGAAAACAAATAGGCAGCTGACAGTGGCATAAAAGCCAAAGTTTAGGAAGCAGCAAAATAATGGATCTGCTGCTAATGCTGAACTCGGTAATATCCCAGAGGGGGAAAAAAAAAAATAATCCTCAATTCTGCAATTAATTTCCCAATAGCAGATTGCCTGCACAGAGAGGTGCAAGCTGAACCCTCCTGGATTTCTGGTGCTTTGAGTGTCAGTTTGGGATTTCTCTGCTGTGGGGTGCTCCCCGGCTGTGCTGGGGATCTCTGCAGCTGGGGGGGGTGGCTGTGCACAGACCCTGCTCGGGGCTGCCTGGCACCTCCTTTGCCTGCTGGCTGTCCCCGTGGGGCCAGGCTCCAGGAAGGGAGGAGGATCTGCCTCTGTAGATCATTCCCAACAAATGCTGGGTAGATTTTCAGGAATTTTGAAGTGCGGGCACTGTTTGGAAATACTGTCCTGCCTCTGTTTGTAAAGCTTTGCCCTCCCAGTCCTTGCTCTGTGTTATTCCGTGTGAAATCTGAATTTCTCTGCACTGTACTCACCACCAGACTGTCCAAAAATGCCTTTAACCGTGGCAGGGCTTCTTCTTGTGCCAGGGTACCTATTTTAGTGCAAGATGTAACATTAAAGAAAGAGTGCAGTATTTCATAATTACAGAAGAACTGTACAATTCCTCATGTTTAAATAACACAAAAATCTACGTAGTGCAAAGAACAAACCCCTCTCCCATCTGGTTCGTATTTTTTTAGCACACAGTGTCTGCTAAATGGAAACAGCCCAGATCTGAGCAGTGCTCTCAGTGCAGAGACTCTCGAGTCCTCTCTGCAGCACGTTTAGGAGGTGTTAATGACCCCGATAATGAAATGCGTTCATTAAGGGACCCCACAGTCAGGGTCCTGTCAGCACATTCCCTGCATGAGAAATATTTCAGGCTCCTGTGAAAAGAAATGTAAAATAGGAGCTGTAGTTGGCTGGGCTTATTTTCAGTAAGTTAATATCGTGTCAAATAGATTATTTTTGAGTGCTAAGAAATACATGATTTAATAATTATTTGGGGTTTTACTACACTAAGATTAACTTGCCAGGTTGCAGAGTCTTATGCAATACAGTAAATTAAAAAAATAAATTAAAGATTTATCAAGGTGTGGATTTCTGCCACCCTATTCCGATTCCAAGGATGCATCCTAAAGTACTTTCTCACCAGTATTTTTTTCCTTACTTTGTTTTCTTTCCAGGCTTTTGGTGATGCTGCCATTAATAAAGAGATTTCTGAACTCAGAGTCCACTGTGTGACCCCCGGGTGCAGCTGGTCTGGTATCCTGAAAGACTTTGAAGTATGTTTAAAGAGAGTTTATTCAGATTAATATGGAGTGGGGACAGAGAGGCAATGAAACCAGGGTATCAGCAGTCACAAATTAATGCAATTAATTAGAATCAGTGTCAGTGATGTGATTTATACCAACGTTTTTATCTAAAAACATGCCAACAGTCTGTGGAAGGTTCCCTGACTGTGGCAGGGGCTTGGGACTGGGTGATCTTTAAGGTCCCTTCCAACCCAAATCATTCTGTGGTTCTGTGATTAACTTTAGTAGGGCTTTGGCCAAATCCAGAACATCCTGAATGAAATTCACATTGCACAGATTTACATCTACCTGGTATTTTTTTCCTGTGGTTTCCTTATTATTCAAGTGCAAGGCTGCTCCAAGCAGGTTGTGACAGGGCAGAGTACTTCAGTCTCCAGGACACTGTCCAGGCAATGTCCTTGGCATGTCTTAGAGGAGAAATAATTCCCTCCTGTGACAATGTATTGATTGCATTCATCATTCTTTTCAGACTGATCCAAAATGCCTCAGTTAAAATGTTTAAATGTGAATTTAATTCCTTGCATTCATTAGTCAAGTTTGATGGCAGATTTGTGAATCTGCCATCAAACTTGACTAATGAATGCAAGGGAGAAGGCTGGGACCAGGATCATGTTGTTTTTAAAGAAAAGCCCTAAAAGACACTGTTTAAGGGAGACCTCGTGTTTGAATTTACCAAACGTTGCTTGGTTTTGGTTTTGGGATTTTTTTTTTAATTAATAATTAACAAAAAAACCCCCAGTAAAGCTGGTGAATTTTTTACCAGTAATCTCAGTAACTTTGTGCAGTGGGACTTTACCCAAGCTTAGAAGAAATGCACATCAGAGCCCTGGGCTGCCAGAACAGAGACTATTTATAGATAAATGTGAATCAGCACTTTACGCATTGCTTTATAATTTTTACTTCCAGGAGCATCAGAGTTTATGTGAATATGCTTTGATCCCTTGTCACACTGGCTGTGGGCACGTGGTGATGAGAAGGAAGCTGGCAGATCACTTGGAAAATGGATGTGTCAATAATGTGACAGTGTGTCAGCAGTGCCAGCGCAGCCTGGCCAGCTCTGAATACCAGGTAAGAGCATTCCTCTCTCAAATAAAGGCTTTATATTGATGGTTTCAATAATCTGTGATGCCATTTTCCCATCCTGATTGTGTTGTACTCGGGGAATATTTAAGCTTTCTAAGTTGGATCATTTTTCCACACAAGTGTTGGAGGGAAAAATGGATGTGATAATCTGCTGGTGATGTGACAAAGTACCCATGTACTTCCCTGAGCTTGGGCAGCCCAGGTTTCAGCTCCTGGCTCAAAATGTGTCTTGGTGTGAGGTAAGAGAATACCAGAAAAGCACAGACAGTGGCAGGGAAGGGATCTTGAAAGTGGCTGAAGTTTATTCAAACTAAAACTACCCAAAATGTGCAGGGCAGGATTCTGTTAGATATTATTTCTGTTAGATCTGATCAGGTATAAGTCTACAAATTATCAGCAGTGTCCATAAATCAGGAAGATTTCACACTGAATCTGCCACAAATATCTTAGCTCCCATTCAAACGTATTTGCTTTATATTTTTTCATGTTATTTGCTCAAAACAATGAATATTGTTCCCTCCAAATGATTTCAAGAGAATATTTGGCAGCCTTGCAGTTGGGCACGGTGATTAAAGACCCGCAGGATAGGAGGGATGTGAATATTTCAGAGCTGTAAATAGCTCTGGGTAGCTCTGTGTGCCCAAAGTGTCACAAATCGCTGCCTTTCCCAACAGCTGAGAGAGTTATACGGGATTACGAGTCCTCCTGGGGTAGGAATCAGGTGCTCTGCTAAAATCTGCTGCTGCTTGTGCTCTTCATCCTTTACTAACCTGCGGAGAGACGAGCACCTGGACCCAGGCACATCTTCCCGGCGCTGAACCCAGCCTTTCCCGAAACTGTGAGCACCAGAAGGTGGCAACACCAAATCCCTCCCAGCCTTCCGGGAGTGCAGGCTGGGGCTGGAGGGGGAAACCTGAGCTCGGTGTGTTCCCCGAGCAGCCTCCTCTGCCCGGGGGTCTCTGACAGCGCAGCTCCAGCGGCCCCAGAGCCGTTTTCCTCCCGCTCACCCCACTCAGCCACCACCTCATTCATATTTTGGCTGGAAAACCTTGGCAACCGAGCAGGGGGTTGGCCTTGAGGTGGGGCTCTTTCTCTGCCTCCTTTAGTATGTGCAGAATTCTGGTTACATGATTCTGCACCGAGTTCAGAGTTTTGATTGTTTGTGGGTGTTCCATGTGTCCACAACCCTCTGGGAGAAAATAGTAAATTTTGGGTGCTGCTCTTGCTCTCCTCATGTTATTCATTCAGTTTTAGGTCTTGTGATTTTTTTGTATTTCTCTATTTTTAAATGAACTTCTCTCCTCTGAAGGAGAGTGCCTCTCCCCCTCAAAGAATTGGTGATCTGGAGGAGTAAAAGAGCAGAAATGAATAAGATCACTGGCAAGATAAGGAGTGTTAAAAAATGAGTTAGAGAGAGTGAGAAAAACCCATGGCTGCATTTCTGAGAATCGAAAGGGAAACCTCAGAACTGGTATGCAAAGGAGTTCGTGAAGATTAAAGCCACCCCCTCTGAAGAGTGTGAAGGGAAAGCTGTCAGTTGCCGTGTTAAATACAGATTTTGCGGAACCAATGGCAGGGGGATCACTTCACCCCTCCTGGAGGCAGAAATGGCCTTTCACAGGAAGCCTCCTGTGAGTGGTTACTTTGAGTTAGCATGTCATGACGGAGAGTTTGGATTCCAGCCCCTAAAGTAAGCAGGATGCAAGAAGGGTCTGCACGTTGAGCAAAGAGTATGGAGTCAATGCAAGAAGGGTTTATATTTGAATTATATTTGAAGTTGAATTTATATTGGAATTTCCTGTGCTGTAACCTGTTTATGTTCATATATATATATATATCTGTATCTGTATATATTTGAATTTCCTGTTCTGCTGGTCATTGTTGCTTCCTGTTCTGTAACCCCCTGCTTGTCACTGCATGTAAGTGAGAGCACGTTTTTGTGTGTGTGCACATAACTTTGGTTTCAACCTGGCACCACCTGCACATTGCCAGTATTGTATCCAATATCCCAGGGTGACCTTTAATTCAATAATTAAATAAGGTACTGAACTTTTCCCTTCTTGTTTTAATGGCAGGAGCATTCATGTGAAGGCAGTTTATGCAAGGAACAAAAACCTGTGCAAACAGAAACAGCATCAAAGGAAAAGGTGGGTGAAAGATGAGTGAGTGCAATGCAGCTTTATTTCAATTAATAAAATTATCACAAATTCATTTAGATTGAACAAACACCTGAGAACACCTTCAGATCCAGCAGTTGTATTTGGCTGCCCTTTACACCCCAGCAAAGCCCTGCTGACTGCCTTCTCTTCCCTGCTCCCACGATTATCTTCACTAAATTATCTTCTGAATTAATCTTGTAAAATGGGCAAATATTTGTTTCCTCTCATGCCTTGAGTGAGAGCCACATGACCAGGAGTGTGCTGTACAGCAGTGCGTTCACAGCATCTTCTTTCTGAGCAACTGAACCAGGTGATCCCTGTGTTCACTAAATTATGTTCTGTCTTTATGGGGTCTGTGGGATGGAAGCCTCACTGCCAGGCTGTGTGCAGGAAACTTGCTGGCATCCACACTCTTAATTGATTTGCCATCAATTTTCAAAGCTGGATGGGCACTGGAAGCTGTGGAATTACCTTGACTTCAGTTAATCTGATTAATAGCTGCTGGGTTTGTGGCTTAGGTGTTTGTAGGGAAATAAAAGAATTCCCTTCAATTGGTTTTGATTATTTCCTCCGCTTTTTTTTTTTTTTTTTTCCCAACAGAGCCACTCTACATCCTCAGCCAACAAGGATGGGTGTTGCTTTTCTGAAGTTGGCTGTGCATTTAGGGTGAGTGAAACAGGTCCCTTCAGGAATGTCCCACCCTGGTTTGGACATTCCCTTCAGGGAAGTGTCTCTTAAAACAGAATCAGCACTTCTGAAGCCAGATGATGGGGCTGCACCTGCAGCCAGCAGTTTTTCCATCTCCCAGGGAGCTGAAGGACTGCTGGGTTCGGCCCCAGGCCCGTTGTGGTGGTCATGGAGGGGGCATTGACAGCTTTGTCTCTTCCAGGGAAGCAAAGAGAAGGTGAAGGAGCACGAAACATCCGCAGTGGGGGCCCACATGCTGCTCCTGCTGCAGCACATGAGGCAGCTGCAGGGGACCTTGTGCTCTGCTGCCAGAGCTGCACAGGGCCTCCCCCCCCAGCCAGAGCTGAACCTGAAGAGTGCAGGAAAAAGCACCTCTGAGCTGCAGATCCCAGCAGGGCTGGGATTCAGCAGGGACTCAGAAGTGGACTGTTTCCCTGGATCTTCTGTTCCTGAAGATGAGTCTGTCCTGCAGCAGCTCGTGAGGGAGAAGGTGATTTCTGAGCTGGAAAATAAGCTGCACGTGTTTGAGAACATTGTGGCAGTGCTCAATAAGGAGGTGGAGAGCTCTAATTTGGAAATCCTGGCCTTCAGGAGACAGAGCGAACTGGACCAGAACATAATACGGGGCCTTGAACTGAAGGTAAAAAATTACAGCAAGGATTGTCTGCTTGTTCTACAGACAACAAACACTGACACACCTCAGGGAGAGCTGGGGAGGGGATCAGAACAGGAGTTCGAGCTGTGGACGGTTCAGTTCTGGACACATATTCAGGATCCTTTTGTTGTTTGGTACATTTTCAAACGTTGATCTCTAATATTTGTTCTCCAAACTGACATTTAGGTAGTGAGATATTCCCGAGAGTCTTGAATGTTAGAGTTTGCCATGATCAGACTGGGAGCAAGCAGGAGAGCTGTTTAACTGCCTGATCCTCTCACAGCAGCATTTTGCCTGGAGGCCCAAACAACATCTCTGCATATGTTTTGACACATTGCTGTCACTTAGAAGGAAATCAAAGCAGAACTTCCAGAACATGAGGGCTCCAGAAGGGTTCAGCCACCCCTGCAGCACAGCCTGGAGCAGGGGGAGGTGACTGAGGGCTGCTTTTCTTTTCCTAGATTGCAGAGTTGCACCGGTGCCTGACGCAGAAGGACGTGGGCCTGAGCAGCCTGCACAAGAGCCTGCTGTTCTCTGAGCAAGCCTCCTACGATGGGATCTTCCTCTGGAAAATCACAGAGGTTGGCAGGAAGCTCCAGGACTCTGTGACTGGCAGGACAGTCAGTCTGTACTCCCCAGGTAAAGCACAAGATGGAGATGTGTGTTCACAACCCCCAGTCCTTCAGAAATCCCCCCCATTTCTCCAGAAATCTGCTTCTTGCCGCTCGTGCCAGCAGGAGGATCTTTAAAACAGCTCCTTAGAGCAAGATGCTGGTCATGCAGGGATCTGTAATCCAGGGCGCTGGGATGTGCTTTTCCAGGGGGTTGTGCTCTAGTCTGGGCTCTCATCCTGCACTTTGCCCTCCACCACAGCTGCTTGCAGTGGATCCATCCCTCCCAGCCCTCAGCTTGGGGCCTGCTGGCACCACAGGGCTCCTGCTGCAGCTCTTTCCCATGTGGGATGTAATTGGATTAGGTAAAATACACTTGTGTGGCTAATAACAGGTAACTTTCACCTAAATTTCGAGGCACTAAAAGGATTCCAGCCACTGGGTTTTCATTGCTTGTAATCTCCAGGGAGTGCTGATTTGTCTGTGCTCCTTTCTGTGAGAGCAAACCACGTCACACGTTGCCTTTTCCCATATGCCAGAACAAACATTATGCCTTTTTTTCCCCATATATGGCTTTACTAATGAAGAGTTCTGATTTTCAGCTTTCTACACTGCAAAATATGGCTACAAGGTGTGTCTGAGGGTGTACCTGAACGGGGATGGGACAGGGAAAGGAACCCACATGTCCCTGTTCTTCGTTGTCATGAAAGGAGACTACGACGCTTTGCTCCCGTGGCCTTTCAGGCACAAGGTAAGAAGGGAAACCTTTCCACAGCTGATCCCAGCCAAAAGGCAGCACAAGGTGCCTCTTTCTCTGGGGTTCTGTGGAAGCTGAGTGCTTTTCCACATCCCTTTCCAAAGGTGAGGTATCCTGCACTCCTGGGTAATAACTTGTCTCTGGCCGGAGTCCCTTGCAGGGAAAGCTGCTCCTGCTGAAATTCCAAACTTTGCCAGGCAGGATTTTCAGACACCAGAATGTGGTGTTTGGAATATTCCAACCTGTGTCCACCTGGGCTAAAGCCAGAGACACATCTTCTCCTGGCTCTTAGATAATATCAGTTTAGGAGAGAATTATGATTTGCTGCCTGAAGGCATCAGAAGGGTGAGGTGAGAGTTCCACTCACAGAGGTGCCACAGATGTCTGATGTGATCCTGCTCTTATTTTTTCCCCTAACTGTGATCTGATAATGGTAACAATGGTTAGAAAAGCAGTGAAATCATGGCAAGACCTGACCTCTGCTCTGGCACTTGGTAATAATTCCGTAAGCCTTTCCTTTAAATAGTTTTACTGCCAGTTAACAGCCAACAAAATAGAAATCAAAGTTCCCAGTCTTCACTGTATTAAAAGATTATTACAGATATTTCATATTTCAAGCTATAGAACAGTGAGTTAATAAAGGGGGTGATGAGGTGGGGAGATTCTATACTGGTATTTAGGTTGTGTCTTTTACATATTTGTGCGTTGGCAACTGAGCTGTTTCTTCTGATTCCAAACCAAAATGAGAGAATAAAGGTAACCAAACCCAAGGGTTGTTTAAATTGTCAGGAGAGACAGAGGAAAGAAGCCTTTGGACTGTGCAGCTCTCTACCAAGGAATAATTCCTTACTTGATTAAATTTTATTTTGTTTTATGGCCAGCATTAAAAACTTGATCTGGGAGTTCACACGAACTGACCTTGCAGGCTGGAAACATTCATTACAGCCTGTATTTAATTATCAATGGAGCAGCCAGCTGCTTTTGCAGCACTTCTGTCCCTGCTTGGTTTGTTTTTCACTCCAGCAGCTCCTCATTGCCACGTTCTGTTTTGCAGGTGACATTTATGTTGCTTGACCAAAATAACAGGGAACACATAATTGATGCCTTTCACCCGGACCTGACTTCTGCTTCATTCCAGAGGCCAGTGAATGACATGAATGTGGCCAGTGGGTGCCCCATGTTCCTGCCCTTGGCCAAACTGCAGTCCCCCAAACACGCCTACGTGAAAGAGGACACGCTTTTCCTGAAATGCATCATAGAAACAAATTAGCAGACCCTGAAATCTGGTTGGCTGGGGAAGTCACCTGCTGAATGTCGATAGATCATGGGAGAAAACCCACCAGTCTGAGACCTTGGGTTAGTCTGTGCGTACACAAAGCCCCCAGAGCCTGAGCCTGCACCCCCCGGGCCCGCTGCCACCGCCTGGAGAGCCCCAGAGCGGCAGCTGCTGGAGCGGGGTTATTTCACCAAAGCAGCCGCTTCTCGCCGTTTGGGTGTCAGCCCCTGTCCCCCCGCCCCACGCCGCTGGAGAAGGGGCTGTTCCTCCCCACAGCCGGCCCGGGGCTGCCTCTGCTTCTGCTGGGGACCGGGGCAGGTCTGTGGGGCTGAGCTGCGCCCCCCGGCAGTGCCAGCCGGGGCAGCTCCTTTCCCGGGCGCTTCGGGGTGAGCTGCCCCGGCTGGCAGCCCCAGCGGGGGATTTTGGCCGCTCCCCAGCAGGAGCGAGGGCAGATCCCTTCCCCCGAGGCCCGGATCGGGTGTCTCCGTGCTTCCCCATGGCCTTGGAAGGCGGGAGCCGCGGCCGCGGTCCCTTTCCCCGGGGATTTGTTTCTTGCTGTTCACTCCAGACCTGTTTGTGCGCTCTGTACCGATGTTGTGTTGCATCGGCAGACAGGGACCAGGTTACGTTGTGCCTTGGGGGAATTACCTCCAGGGTTTCCAGAGGAGCCCTTGGGCTTTCCCACTGCGGGTGCAGAGCTCTGGGAAGGCCCGAGCTCTGCTCCAGGCGGGCTGAGGCCCCCTCAGTGCTCTGGTTTAGTGTCCAGTCCCTTCCTGCACCTTCAAGGCAGGTGACTTATTAGAAATTATTGATTTTTTTCTTTTTCTTCTTAGTGTGCTCTGATGTTTAAGTTTTTTTGCACGCTAATATACAAGTAACTGCTAGAAATGGTTTTATTCTTTTTGGGTTTTCTAATAGAGGAAAGGAACTAATATTTTTTTTTTTAATAAGCAAGACAAGCTTAGGACTGTCTGGATGTATCCAAAATCTCTCACTTCTGTCTTGGCAACAGCCTTTAAAATAGTTGTGATAAAGCATCATATTTCAAAAACACCCACACTGTAAACATATATTTATCAAAGTTTGTTTGGGAAGGAACTGGATATTCTGCATGTCTTTTCCTCTATTCCATCTTTCAAATGTTCTTTCAGGGATAGAAAGTGATTTTTCCAGCAATGTGCCAGCCCCTGTCACCACACTGGAATAATTTACCTAAGTACATTATGTTTTTCCTGTCTGTATCACTATGACAAGCGCTGTATTTATTACAATCATTCATATTTTCTTACGATTTTATTTATTTCCTAAATAAGGCTCACTAACTTAAGAAAGGCTTGGTGTTATTTTCACTGTCAGATAGGGAATTGAGTGGCTTGGAGATGTGATGGTGGGGGTTTGTTATAGAAACAGCTGAGCTGTGCTGCACTTTCCTGCCTTGCCTTTTCCTTTCCTTCTTTCTGGGGAAAGGAAGGTCCTTTTGGAGCTCCCTGTTCTCAGGAGCTGCAGAAATTCCCAGAACATCTCTGGGCCTTTCCTTCAAACCTGCCTAGATGGGAGAGCACTTACAGGCTCTTCAACAGAGCCCACAGAGAGAGCTCAGTTAAAAAAAAAAAGACGGATATGGATCAAATCCATGCTAAATAAACGAACAGACACGAAACCCAATGCCCAGTGCTCCTCCTTTCGAAGGCAGGGCTGGCAGAAAGCGGCCGAATGTCAGCTAGATCTGCTCTGATTGCGATTGCAGCCACCCAAGGCTCTCCTCCGAGGGCATTTCCGTCCTTGGGAAGGGCTCCAGGAGCTCGGGCTGCCCCTGCGAGGCTCGGCCGGAGCCGGAGGAATCTACGGAGCCGCTTTCCAGGCGGGGGCTCCGCTCCCAGCCCGGCTCTTCCCGGAACGGGCTCCTGATTTTCATCTCCCAGACCTTCAGCCGCAAAAGCGTCTCCATAAGGAAGCGGCTGACACCGAAAGGAGCTGGAATCGGGGCGGTATCAAGAGTTCTCTGATCCAGCAAATCATTTCTCTGTGATTTATTAACTTTTTTTTTTTGTCTGGATCAAACCAAACGATGCAGAAAAATCACGGAGAATTTGAGGGAGTTAAATCAGCGGCGTTTGCTCTGTGTTTAATGGCCAGGTTGGCAAAGAGTCAAAACGCTCCTACAGCTACGATGGTCTGAAATAATCAAGGACAAGGTTTGGAGGGAAATTATTTTATTTATTTTTTTTTTAACGGACTAATAAAACCGAAATCTGCCGAACAAGGCAGATTTTTGGTTTATAAGCCTTTGCTCAGGACAGGGAAAGAACTCAAATCTTGCCACGGTGGCTTGAACTGGTTGTGTTTGTCAGTGAGGTGGCTTCAGTGGAGAGCTGGTCGGGTCGAGACCCTCGGAGCAGAGGGAAGAGAGGGGGAATGAGCAACTCCTGGGAGCCACTTCTGTTGCCAGGGATGTGTCCTCCTGAACCGGCGGCTCCTCCAGCTGGAAGTGGCTCTTGGGAGCCGCGCTGGGTCGCCCGGGAGGCTCCGGGGCCGGCGAGAGCCGCTCCTGCAGATCCGATCTCCCCGCCAGGCCTGGAGCTCCCAGGCAGCTCCGTGTTTGGGTTTCCATTCAATATTCCTCGGCTTCGGTCTCCAAGGCTACACGCCAACATCCAACCCCTCCTCCCACTCCTGTTTTCAAAGAAAGAAAAACACTGTGAAAAGAGGCTGCAACGATTTCTGGGCAGTTTTCAAAGCAGAGAGGCGGCGCTGGGAGCTGCTCGCCCCGCACGCTCCGATCCAGCCCGGGCCGCGATCCCCCGGCTGCTCCATCCCCGTGCAAGCAGGGAAGCACCTCCCCGCCCGGCAAGTGCAGGCTGTCCCCACAATTAAAAGTTTTTAAGGAAGAAAATGGGAGCTTGGAGTAGTTAACTACGCGGGGCTTCATTCAAATCCTTCTGCAAAAGCTGGTTTTGTTTGGGAGCTCCATAGCGGGAAGGAGCCGGGAGCCCCTGCTGGCCCCGCTCCCTGGCCGAGGAGGGCGTGGGGTTGCTGCCCTCAGCTTTGCACCGCTTTTGGGGCTCTCTTTCATTTCTCTTCCCTGGCTCACAGAATAATCTGCTTTCAGCGAATACTCCTGCCCTGTTCCAGCACAGAGAGCGGGGCAGCCTCGGGTGCCAAACCAGCGTCCAGCTGCTCCAGGCGCTGCCGCAGCCCCGGCCCAGCACCTGCCGGGGGCCGCGATCCCACAGTGCCGAAGAAATGGGATATCCGGGGGATAACTGGGTGGCGTGCAGAGGAGGAAGAGGAGGAGGAAGAGAAGGAGAAAGGAAGATGAGGAGGAAGAGGAGAAGGGCAGCACCCGGTAGCTCGCTGCAGTGCGATCTGACGCCAGGCTTGCTGGATGCTGTGGCAGAAGCACCTGCAAAGAAACCAGAGTTAAATCTGGTTTGTGTAGCTGTAATTATGTTGCTTCATTCCGGTTAGAAAATCCAGGATACATCTCGAATTCTGGGTGTTTTTTGTCATTTTTGTTTGAGATTTTTGTCCCAGCGCAATGCTCCCGTGCCCCCTCTCCGTGTGGAAGGGTTTCAGTCAGGTTCTCCCTGGGTACACCCCCGGTGAACTCGATCCAGCGTTTGATTTCCGTGTCACACCATCCGCATTCCTGCGGCGAGCACCCAGCACGCTGCAAACATCAACGCCGTGAGGTGCTGCTCCCCCGGTCCCCTCGGGGACAGGCTGGGACAGGCACGCGGGCCCGGGAGCGCAGCAATCCCCGGGATTTCGGGCAGACGCAGCAGCCCCAAGGCACGGAGCGAGCAGCGGGGTTTCTCGGAGGGTTGTGGGCAGGGGTTATTTCAGTCCTGAGGTGACTCACACTTATCCCGGTGTGACTCACGGCGAGCTGGGGCCCGGGGCTGGTTCGGGGTGCGCTACAGCGTGGCACCGGCACGGCACAGCGTGGCACGCATGGCTTTCCTCACGCATCCCCGCACAGGGAGCAGCAGAGCGGCCGTGCCGGACCCACGGCTCAGGGAATCGCTTTTCCCGTCCCCTCTACAGGTGCAGCATCACCAGGAGCACTCTGACACCCAGGTTTTGTGGGGAAGTTTGATTAAATAAACGATTCCCAAGTGCCGGGTGTTGAAAGGGAGGCTCAGCCCGTGCCGTGCCGCTCAGCCCTGGCGCCCGGGAGCTGCTCGCTTGCAGCTCCAGCTTTGTTACACGTGTGCTCTGAGCTCCTGGCGCTGCGGGAGCGCATCCACGGACAGGGAAAGCCGCACGGACTCTGCTTGCGCTTGGCCCAGACCCGGCACTGGGAATCAGCTCTCCTATGGCCAGAGCAGCCTGGAAAACATTGCTTTTTCAGGATCGCTTTCCAACAAACAGCAAATCCCACAGATTTCTTCTTGGCACCGACCGAAGCATTTTTTACAGCGATTGATTTTCTCTGTGAGATTCAGAGAAAGGCTGAAAGGCTGCTCCCGCTTCCAGGAATCCCGGCGAGCACAGGTCGTTCCCTCTCGGGACAATGCCGCGCAGGCACTGCCCGCATGCCACCCCCCGCCCGCCCCCACCCCGGGGCACCGGGGGAAGCCCT